>CANXYI010435101.1:0-13163 GCA_948208565.1 Hura crepitans | reverse complement strand
TAAATTGGATTGTAATAATAAATAAACTAGTGTCCAGTCAGTGATATGGTTAGATTGCTAGTTAATGTAAAATATAGTTACAACATTTCTAGAATGTATTACACTTGTATCATACTAGACTTATATGCTTCCATTTGCAAGCTTAACAAATTAAACATGATGAGTTATTGCATATGCATGATATGGTAAGCTATACATATGAAATTGAGCTATATATAAGATATGGTAACATTTATATGCTAGTTTAAGTTCAGTTCACATGCATATAGCAAGTTATATCAATAACACACCTTTCTTTCCTCCTTTTAAGTAAATTTACCTAGCTTTTAATTAAGTTTATTAATGTGTGAGATTGGGATATACTAGAGTACCACTTACAGTATTTTGCTCAATGTGTTGGTATTTTGCCTCACATAGGTTATAAAGATATGATGATGCTAAGCAAAACACCGATCACACCAGAACAAGCATCAAGATCCTAATTTGTCAAAATTAGGTGTACATATAGTTCCTTCTTTTTATTTAAAGTATCTAGTGTTATGAATGGCATGTATAAACTATATTAAGTTTGGAATTTATATATATCTATTATAACCCAAGGCATGAGTAAATAGGGTGCTTGAATGTGTTTTAGGTTGTAGATCTGATATATCATGAAAGTCATACGAGTTTGGAATACATAAAGGTGTAAAAGTTCAACTAAGATGATTGCATGATAAAAAGTTGACATATACTGGAACCAAATAGGATAAACCTTTATTGACATCTTCCTTTAAGAAATAGTTTTTAATTGTGTTCTTGAGTTTGTCATAAGGAGTGACACACTTGTAAATATGATGTTATAGTCATTTGATGTTATCATAGCTTATGTGAAGATTGGAGGATGCATTTTGATGATTTTAATGTTTATAAAAATATTATTCCTACAGGTAAATTTTTTTGGTAGGGCATTCAAATAGTCGTTATGCTACTGGAAATTAGTCTTAAACTATACTTTAGTAAAATAGATTTCTATAGAATGATATAGTTAACAAATGAGTTTAACTAGAACTCTCTTTGAAATCCTCTTAAGGGGATTATTAGCATCATATTTAAGTATAAGCTCATTTGTAATACTCTCTCTTAGATAATCAGTAGCATATAAGGAATAGTCATTCCAAGTGAACCACAACTATAACATACACTTAGCTTATTCCTCTAACCCTCTCCCTTATGTCACTTGTGACAAGTCAAACACTAATGTATCTAGCCACCCTTAGCTGTATACCCTGGTTTACTAGGAAGCTATGATTGCTGTTGTCTTGTCTTACTCTTGTTACCTTGAACTATCTTTTATGTCTAGCTTTATCTTTGAGTTTGCTGTGAAGCCCTAGACTGATAACCCTTAAACTTTTTGCCTAACTATGTAGCTACACTAGATGCTCTTAGACCTGAAGATCTTTTCTTTTGATATAAACCTCTCTTCTCTTTTTATACCCCTTCTATGGATTGGCACACATAAATAAGCTTTGAGAAGTCTTTGATCTTCATAAGAACCACCTGAGACTTAATATCTACATGTAAGCCCTTCTCGAACCTTTTACACTTGTTAGCCTTGGTAGCTATGGTCTACTTTGCATATCTATTGAGCATGGAAAACTCTTTCTCATACTCCCTAATAGATTTTTGTTCTTGCTTAAGGTCTATAAATTATTCTCTTGTCGTCTAGATAATCCTTTATGATGTATTTCTTATGGAACTTTGACAAGAAGAAATCCTATGTCAACTCATCCTCAGTCTTGTACTTTATTAGGTCTTCCCACCACTTAGATGCCTCTTCTTGTAGGAGTGACATGGCATATATCACTTTCTCTTTTAGGGTGCACCTCATTTATTTTATGATATTCTCAGTATGGTCTAACTTGTTACACTCTCTACCTATTTCTACCTAAAAAGGGCATGGGTGTCACTTCCCACTAAGGTCACCCATCCTAGGATTTTCCTAAGGGCTTTTCATTTAACTTTTACCTAAGTTTGACTAATGTTTACCAAATACCTCCTTTTATGCATTTCTATGATTTAATCCTTAATTACATGCTATTTCAGTCTATTAAACTTTCCCTCAGGCAATACTAGACATTTACAAAAGTTCGGGCAGTATAGCAGCTGCCCTAGTTCCTAACCTAATTAAACCTGCAAAGAAAAAGCACTTCTAACTTAAAACCCACCTTATTCCTCCTCGGGACCCTCTGGTCCTCTAGACACACCCAACAACTCAAAAATCATCAAATTCACAGCACACAATTCATAGACCCATCAACACACAAACATGCCAAAATGGTATGCATTCACATATAATACTGTACATACATGCTGTTTATAATCCATTTATATAGACAACCCAAAATACCCATTCTACCCTACATACATGAGTGCAGTTTCACTATACCTATACATAATTCAAAAAGGAAAATAATAAACCAAAAGACTAGGATAACTACACTATTGTTGATGTCTGAAGTTGGCCCGTACTCTGCTTGCGACCTGCGCATCGAAACGCCGACATGCTAAGTACAAGACTCAGTGGTGGAATAAAGCAATTATATTATGTCACATGTAACATGCAATATGCATTGTTCCGCACATAGAAAGTCATCCTGAAACTCTAGGCTCATTCATTCTTTTAACTCGACCTGGTATTTTACTATCCCAAGCATTTTATCATTCATTAACATTTACTTTATTTATTTACAAGCCTATAGATAGACTACACCTGAAAACACTAGATAGTAGGACTATCTTATACAGTGGCCCACTTTTAGGACCTAGGTAGCTACACCTACCTCGCCCGATACTCAAGGACCCATCCGTAGACCACTCCTAATACCAGACTAATAGATGGACTGGCAGATACTCAAGGACCCATTCATAGACCACTCCTAATATCCACAACATAGCAATCTTGACATAGGACATGTCATATAGTCTCAGCATAACCAACATAGGGTAATGGGCCCCAGAGGGACCAACTACCTAGCAGCTGCTTTATCCCCTAGTTTACTAATTAACCCATCTAGTGGGTGTTTAACTAATAGGCCGTTACCTTGTTTAGACCGTATTTGTTATTATTCTATCTCTAAGTCATGTTTTTAGTTCTAACCCACACAATTCATGTCCATTTTAACACTGCCACAAATGTCACTATTCCTTTGGTCAATTTTCACAACTGACACTATTCATTTAGTCATTTTCTATTTTTAGGTCTTTCGTTAGTCAAATTATTTAAGTCATATTTTCAAGCTTATTTACATCATTATCCTCTTTTTAAGTCCACATCATTGAGTATACAAACTTTATTTATATCTTAGTCACAAAATCCATAATTTTAAGCATAATTCTGGACTCGTAACATACCAAACTTTTAGGTCATTTTTCCTAAGATTTCTATACTCTGTTCGTGACAAATTTGCACACCTAATGCACTAGATTTTCACACACACACATAACATGCAAACTTTGTGACCCCATTCGGCCACACATGATGCACACACTTACACACATAATTCTTTGTTATTTTCTTCTACAAGTTACCCTAAAATGACACCAATTACATGATTATAGGCACAAATTACACAAACTACATGTACACACACATGATACCAAGTTTCCATACAATAAAACATACACAAATGTACACATTTAAGTATGACATAATACAATTGAAATATTCCACATACCTAAGGTGTATGTGCACCCTTTTCTCCACCACCATGAACTTGAATTTGAGGATTTCTCTCTCCTTCTCTTTCAACCCCTAACATACACAAAATCTACCTTAGAAAAATTCTTAAAAATCAACCATAACTCTAAATTGAATTCTAAAAACATAGGTTTTCTTAAAATCACCTAAGCTACCTATAAAAAAATAAAAAAAATGAAATTCTTGGCCATTTACCTCCTTTGGGCACTATTCATCCAAGTACGGAAACTTTTAATTTTGGCCTCTTTTCTTCAATTTCTTGCTAGAATTGATGTCCTTAGATAGTGGAGGCTTGTTTTCTATAATTTTTTAGATGAATTATGTGAGCTTTAGGAGAGAGAAGGTGACAAAAAATGGTGGTTTTACTATGTTAATGGCATTGAATTCTTTGGTTTGGGGAGGGAGGTGATGGACGGCATATGTGTGGCTAGTTACATATGAATAAAAACTACTATGGGTTGGGTTGGATCCATTTAATTGGGCCAAATGGAGCCCAATTACTTGATGCGCCTTTTATGTCATCTTTTTGCCTAGAAATTTATAAAATATTCTACAGGGCTCAGAAAATTCCCATTTTAGCCTATAAAATTCTCAATTATAGCCACTAAGGCCCTTGCAAAATTTCAGCTCAAAACTCCTTCAAGAGCAAAAATCACTATTCACCATAGACCGGGTTTTACATTCAAAAATTCATAAAATATCCCTTGGTCCTCTAAAAATTCTCATTCTAGTTTTAAAAATACTTCCATTGGGTCTTGAAGGCCTATGCAATTTTTCAGGTCAAAAGTCAACTATTGACTTTTTGGCACTATTCACGATCAGTATAAAATATTCAGAAAAAAATGCTAGTTGACCTCAGAAAATTCTAATTCTTTCTCCATCATACTTAGTGGAATTTTTGAAGTTTAGGCTATGATATTTTTGAGACCATCCAGGCACATTCCTGGGACTATCCTGGCCCGACCTCATTTTATCTCCGTAAACAGTAGCTTATACCCTAATTTGAATTATTAGTTCTGCTAAAAATTTTAATTCATTTGTTTTCCCTAGTTTTAGGCCCATCAAAGTTTTATGACCAATATGCCAGTCATCGGACTCAAAATGATAACCCGTACCACGGAGAACATCACCCGATACTATTCATAAGACTTTGACCGTTAGGCGTTACAATTCTTCCCCTCTTAAGAAATTTCGTCCTTGAAATTACCTAAACTGAACAGATGAGGATACTACCTTCGCATCTGCTCCTTGCTCTCCCATGTGGCTTCTGTCAAGTTGTGGTGTCTCCAAAACACTTTCACCAATGGAATCTTCTTGTTTCTCAACTGCTTCACCTTAGTAGCTAGGAACTCCACTGGTTCTTCCTTATAAGTCAAATCTGGTTGCACTTGTATCTCCTTAGCAGCTATGATATGGGTTGGGTCTGACTAATATCGCCTCAACATGGATACATGAAAGACATCATGTATCTACTATAGTTCAGGAGGTAAGGCAAGTCTGTAAGCCAACAGGCCTACTCTTTCTATGATTTCATAAGGCCCGATGAATCTGGGGCTGAGCTTGCCTTTCTTGCCAAACCGTAGCATCTTTTTCCAAAGCGACACCTTTAAAAATACTTGATCTCCCACTTCATACTTGATGTCCCTCCTTTTTAGGTTAGCATATGACTTCTGTCTGTCTGTGGCTGCTTTCAATCTTTCTCTGATTAACTTGACTTTTTCTTCAGCATCTCGCACTAAATCTGATCCAACAATCTTATCCTCACCCACTTCACTCCAACAAAGTGGAGTCCTGTATCGGCGACCATATAACGCTTCATATAGTGCCATGCTCAAGCTAGCCTGATGACTGTTGTTGTAGGAAAACTTTGCCAATGCTAGATAATCCAGTTGCCTTTAAACTCGATGGCATAGTTTCTCAACATATCTTCCAACACTTGTATGACTCTCTCTAATTGGCCATCTGTCTGAGGGTGGAATGCAGTGCTATAAGTCAGTTAAGTACCTAAGGCTTCATGTAATTTCCTCTAGAATTGAGATGTGAATCTCGGGTCTCGATCTGATATAATGGCTACAGGATCTCCATGCAACCTTACGATCTCATCAACGTACAGCTTAGCCAATTTCTCCAATGAGCAGTCCATCCACACAAGTATAAAATGAGTTGTCTTTGTCAACCTATCCACAATCACCCATATGGGATCACATCTATTTCTTGTTATCGATAATCTTATCATGAAATCCATAGTGATCTTCTCCCATTTCCATTCTTGAATTACAATTGGGTGTAGCAATCCAGAAGGAACTTGGTGCTCTACTTTCACTTACTGATATATCAAGCATCTAGCCATATACTCAGTGACTTCCTATTTCATCCTAGGCCACTAGTAGTGAGGCTTCAACCCAAGTTACATCTTTATGCTACCTGGGTGTATCAAATACAGAGCCTCATGAGCTTTCTTCAAAATTTGCAACCTCAAGACATCGATAGCAGGTACACACAGCCTACCTTGATAGTACAGGCTTCTGTCATTTATCAACTCAAATCCTATAGGCTTTCCCTCTTTGGCTTTATCTATAATCTACCTTAAGTGTGCATCTTTCACCTATGCTTCTTTCACCTATTGCCTAAAGTTAGCCTTGACTTGTAACTTAGCCAATACTGCACCTTCTGGTGTGTATTCCACTCTAGCATGCATTGCTCTCAGTGTAGCTATCATTTTTGAGCTCAATGCATCTATAACCACGTTCACTTTTCCTGGATGATAGTCGATCAAATAGTTATAGTCCTTGATCAAGTCCATCCACTATCTCTACCTCAAATTTAGCTCCTTTTGAGTAGGTAAGTACTTTAAGCTCTTGTGATCTATGTAGATATACATCATTCTCTATATAGCTAATGTCTCTAAACTTCAATGCAAAAACAATGGTTGCCAACTCTAAATCGTACGTCAGATAGTTCCTTTCATGTGGCTTCTGCTATCTAGAAGCATATGCAGTCACCTTCCCTTCTTTTATCAACACGCAACCAAGTCTATTGTGTGATACGTCATTGTAGATCACAAAATCCTTACCCTACTCAGGTTGTGTTAGGATAGGAGCTTCTGTCAGCATCCACTTTAACTTGTCAAAACTAGCCTAACACTTGTCATCCCACTCAAAATTCACATCTTTCCTGATCAATCTCATCAATGGAGTGGCTATCATGGAGAATCCTTTCACAAACCTCCTATAGTATCCTACTAATCCCAGAAAGCTTCAGATTTCTATCACATTCCTAGGTGGGTTCCACTCTAACACTGCTTTCACCTTGCTCGGGTCCATCCAAATACCCTCGACTGAGAAAATATGACCTAAGAATGCCACTTTTTCTAGCCAAAATTCACATTTACTCAACTTGGCATATAATTACTTTTCTCACAATGTCTGTAGCACAATCCGGAGGTGATGTTCATGTTCTTCTAGAGTTCTTGAGTATACCAATATGTCATCAATGAATACTACCACAAACTGATCTAGATACTGCTTAAACACCCTGTTCATCAAATCCATGAAGGTTGCAGGGATATTAGCGAGCCTAAATGGCATCACTAAGAATTCATAATACCCGTATCTAGTTCTAAAAGTAGTTTTCGAAATGTCACTCTCTTTAATCCGTAACTGATGATACCCCAATCTCAAATCAATCTTAGAAAAGAACTAGCACCTCTCAACTAATTGAAGAGATCATCAATCCTAGGCAAATGGATACTTATTCTTAACTGTCACCCAGTTCAACTACCTATAATCAATGCATAATCTAAGGGATCCATCCTTCTTCTTCATAAATAGCACTACAACTTCCTATGGGTATACATTAGGCTTAATAAAGCCTTTGTCCAACAACTCTTGTACCTGTGTCTTTAACTCTCTCTACTCCATTGGTGTTATCTTATAAGGATTGATTGAGACTGGGTTTACACTTAGATATGTCTCAATCTTGAACTCCAACTCTCGATGCGATGGTAACCCTAGCAATTCATCAGGAAACACATCAACAAACTCTGATACTACTGGTATCTTGATAGTAGTATCTACCACTGTAGCTAAAAAGGCCTCACATCTCTTCCAAATAAGTTTCTTGGCTATCATAGCTGAGATTACATTGTGCAAGGAGTCTCTATCACCTATAACTATCATCTCTCTACCATCTGAGGTCCGAAGACTCAACCTCTTCTTTTCACAGTCTATCACCGCCTTATGCTCTGACAGCTAATCCATACCCAATATCGTGTCAAACTCATTGAAAGGTAGTTCAATCAGATCAATGAGGAATATCTGACCCTAAATCATCAAAGGATAGTGCCTATACACTGTGTTCACTATCACACTCTAACATATCGGATTACTTACTTGTATGTCTAAGTCAATATGCTCAGGTTCTAACTCTTTATTTTTAACTTGTGCAGTGCATATATATGAATGTGTAGAGCCTGGGTCTATCAAAACTAATACTGAAGTGTTAAGGAGAAGAAAAGTACCAATAATGACATCAAGTGCCTCTACTTCCTCTTAGGCACGGATAGCATACTGCTACATCGGAGCTCTTACCTCAGGCCTACCCCTCTAGCTAGTGGTAGCCTGCTCTTATCTAGGTGGCCTCCCCGGTTTGCCTGTTGCAACTGTTACGGATGCTTGGGTCTGCACTGCTTCAGCTGGACTTTGTGGGCACTCTCTCTGCTAGTGATCATGAGCCCCACAAATAAAACATACTCCTCTTCTCAACCAACACTAACCTCCATGTGGCTTTTGACAAATCTCACACAACGGGGTAGCATTCCTAGCTATAAACGCAGGGGCACTCGATGCCTATTATGAAAGAGGCAATTAAGGTCTAGGAGAATGGCCCTGACTAGCCTATTGTGACTGGCCCTGCCTCTGGGATTATGAGATCTATTGCCTCTTGCTCCCACTTAGAGCTAAACTTCTCTAACTGGCTGTAAATGATCTCTTTCTCTGAAATAGTTCCCGCTTCTCTTACACCATCTCCTCTATCCTATAGGCAGCAGCAACTAACTTCAAGAAATCACATATCTCTACAGTAAAAAGTTGCATCCAGATCTCTATATTTAGACCTCTCTCAAACCTTTTACATTTCTCCTCATCAATTGAGAGAAATTTCGCTACATATTGGCTCAGGTGATCAAATTCTTTCTCATATTCTAACACCGATTTCCTGCCTTATGGGAGATCGAAAAACTCGTCTCTTTTTGTCAACATAAGAGCTAAACTCATTCTGAAAGAACACCCAAGTTAACTTGTTTAATGTCTTCCCTCTCTTCAGCCTATCCCACTAATGGTATGCCTTCTCCTATAGTAAAGATGTGGCACACCTCACATAATTAGCCTTCGGACACTCTAACTCCTCCAAGATTCGGGTCGTCCTCTCTAGCCAATATTTTGCCTTGGCTGTATCATCCTCTCATGTTCCCTAAAAATCTATAGCTCCTAATTTCCTAATCCTCTCTAGATAAATCTTTTGTAGAGCTAGAGGAGCTGGTGGAGGAGTCACTATCACGGGCATTACAACTAGTGCTAGAGCTAGTGCTGCAGTCTGTCTTAATAAACTCACTATCTACTACAACAACTCTGGGGAAGCTTGTATCTCAGGTACAGGTGGTGGCTATAGCACCGGCTATCTCTGTGCCACGTCGCTCAGGTTAGGGATGGTTGTACTCTGTGCCACGTCGCTCAAGTTAGGGATGGTTGTACCCTGTGCCAGCCTATGTATAGTTATGGGTGCATAGCTTGCCACCTCTCTCCGCCTTCAGGTGGAGTTCTATCACTCATTGCATTTTACTGAAACAAAAATAATGGTTAGCATCAGATAGTGTAGCTTGACTCTTACTAACACCCTAGACTCATACACTTATGTATCAAACACCTAAAACTACTTAAACCCGCTCCGATACCACTAAATGTAACACCTACCCATTTCTACCTGAAACAGGCATAGGTGTCACTTCCCACTAAGGTTACCCATCCTAGGATTTCCCTAGGGGCATTTTATTTAACTTTTATCTAAGTTTGACTAATGTTGACCAAATACCTCCTTTTATGCATTTCTATGATTTAGTCCTTAATTACGTGCTATTTCGGTCTATTAAAATTTTCCTTAGGCAAAACCAGATATTTACAGAAAATTCAAGTAGCTTAGCGGCTGCCTTAGTTCCTAACTCAATTAAACCTGCAAAGAAAAAGCACTTCTAACTCAAAACCCCTCCTTATTCCTCCTTAGGACCCTCTAGTCATCTAGACATAGCCAGTAACTCAAAAATCATCAAATTCATAGCACACAGGGTTGTAGACCCATCAACACATGAACATGCCAAAAGGGTATGCATTCACATATAATACTATACATACATGTTGTTTATAATCCATTTATACAGATAACCCAAAATACCTATTCTACCCTACATACATAAGTGCAGTTCACTGTACATATACTTGATTCAAAAAGGAAAATAATATAGCAAAAGACTAGGACAACTACACTGTTGTTGATGTCTGAAGCTAACCTGTACTCTGCTCGTAACTTGCATATGGGAACACCGAAATGTTGAGTACAAGACTCAGTGGTGGAATAAAACAATTATATTATGTCACTTGCAACATGTAATATGCAATGTTCTGCACACAAAAAAGTCATCTTAAACTCTAGGCTCATTCATTCTTTTAACTCGACCTGGTATTTAACTATCCCAAGCATTTTATCATTTATTAACGTATACTTTATCTGTTTACAGGCCTATAGACAAACTACACTTGAAGACACTAGATAGCGGGACTACCCTGTGTAGTGGCCCACTTTTAAGACCTAGGTAGCTGCACCTACCTCGCTTGATACTTAGGGACCCGTTTGTAGACCACTCTTAATACTAGAATAATAGATGGACTAGCAGATACTCAAAGACCCATCCGTAGACCACTCCTAATATTTGCAAGCCATGAAATCAACACACAAGAGTGGATACTCAGGGACCCATCCATAGACCACTCTTAATATCCACACATATAGCAATCATGACATAGGACATGTCACATAGTCTCAGCATAACCAACATAGGGTAGTGGGCCCTAGAGGGACCAACTACCTCGCAGCTGCTTTATCCCCTAGTTAACCGGTCAACCCATCAAGTGGGTGTCTAACTAATGGGTTGTTACCCCGTCTAAACCGTATTTGTTATTATTTTATCTCTAAGTCATGTTTTTAGTCCTAACCCACACAATTCATGTCCATTTTGACTCTATCGCAAATGTCACTATTCCTTTCATCAGTTTTCGCAACTGACACTATTCATTTGGTCATTTTCTTTTTTTAGGTCTTTCGTTAGTTAAATTATTTAAGTCATATTTTCAAGCTTATTTACCTCATTATCCTCCTTTTAAGTCCACATCATTGAGTATACAAACTTTATTTATATCTTAGTCACAAAATCCATAATTTTAAGCACAATTCTGGACTCGTAACATACCAAACTTTTAGGTCATTTTTCCTAAGATTTTTATACTCCGTTCGTGACAAATTTGCACACCTAATGCACTAGATTTTCACACACACATAACATGCACACTTTGTGACCCCCATTCGACCACACATGATGCACACACTTACACATATAATTATTTGTTATTTTCTTCTACAAGTTATGCTAAAATGACGCCAATTACATGATTATAGGCACAAATTACAGAAACTACATGTACACACACATGATACCAAGTTTCTATACAATAAAACATACACAAATGTACACATTTAAGTATGACATAACACAATTGAAATATTCCACATACTAGGGTGTATGTGTACCCTTTTCTCTACCACTTTGAACTTGAATTTGAGGATTTCTCTCTCCTCTTTCAACCCTTAATATACACAAAATCTATCTTAGAAAAATTACTAAAAATCAACCACAACTCTAAATTGAATTCTAAAAACATAGATTTTCTTAAAATCACTTAAGCTACCTATAACAAAAATAAAAAATGAAATTCTTGGCTATTTACCCCCTTTGGGCACTATTCACCCAAGTATGGAAACTTTCAATTTTGGCCCCTTTTCTTCAATTTCTTACTAGAATTGATGTCCTTAGATAGTGGAGGCTTATTTTCTATAATTTTTTTGATGGATTATGTGAGCTTTAGGAGAGAGAAGGTGACAAAAAATAGTGGTTTTACTATGTTAATGGCATTAAATTCTTTTATTTAGGGAGAAAGGTGATGGATGGCACATGTGTGGCTGGTTACACATGAATAAAAACTACTATAGGTTTGGTTGGATCCATTTAATTGGGCCAAATGGAGCCCAAATACTTAATGCACCTTTTATGTCGCCTTTTTGCCTAGAAATTTATAAAATATTCTATAGGGCTTATTTCAGTTCCTAAAATTCTCAATTATAGCCACTAAGGCCCTTGTAAAATTTTAGCTCAAAACTCCTTTGGGAGCAAAAATCACTATTCACCATAGACCGGGTTTTACATTCAAAAATTTGTAAAATATTCCTTAGTCCCCTAAAAATTCTCATTCTAGTTTTAAAAATCCTTGCATTAGGTCTTGAAGGCCCATGCACATTTTTAAGTCAAAAGTCAACCATTGACTTTTTGGCACTATTCACAGCTAGTATAAAATATTTAAGAAAAAAATACTAGTTGACCTTAGAAAATTCTAATTCTTTCTCCATCATACTCAATGGAATTTTTGAGGTTCAGGCTATGATATTTTTGAGACCATCCGGGCACATTCACGGGACTATCCCGACCCGACCTCATTTTTTCTCCGTAAACAGTAGCTTATACCCTAATTTGAATTATTGGTTCTACTAAAAATTTTAATTCATTCATTTTCCCTAGTTTCAGGCCTATCAAAGTTTTATGACCAATATGGCAGTCATTAGACTCGAAGTGATGACCAGTACTATAGGGAACATCACTCGGGCTCGCCCGATACTATTCATAAGACTTTGACTATCGGGCATTACATAACTAGTACTCTACCTTCCCAGGCTATACCATGCTTTCTCCCTTGAAATCCTTGGCTCCCATCTTCTTAAGTTTCTTAAAGTAGGTCTTCTAAAGAGCTAAGGGAACCTCTAGCTATTGTGTTGGTGGTGGAGTAGTAGCTATAGCCTATCTTAAAAGGTGTAACAACTATTATAGAAATGTTGGCAAAACTTGCTCAGCAGATGGTGCATGCCTTGTAGCAATACCCAAAACAAATGCAACTTTAGTGGCCTCTGGTGCTGCAATTGTCAAAGTATGACTCTTGACCTCCTCCTCATTATGATATGCTGAAACACTCATCTCGTTTATAGTTAAGAGAATAATTCATAAGACTCGATATCATAAATTATGTGATGTATACTTTAAACTTTAAATCAC
>CANXYI010435011.1:0-13168 GCA_948208565.1 Hura crepitans | reverse complement strand
CTTAGAGGTGCAATCACTTTAACTTGTAAAAATGTTAATTTTAACATGCCTATATATGCACACAAGCCATATTCAATTTTAAAAGTCACAATATGCATATTCATTATCTTACATGGAAACATGCACATTTCATGCAATACTTATGCCTTTAAATATCAATTACGCCAAAAGCCACAAAAATCATGTTTTAATTATTTATTGGCCATAATGCTTAACATATATCAAATTATCATCATAGCACTTATAACAACCCATACAATAGTCATACATTGCAAAGAATAATGATATACATGTTTTTTGGCCATAATTACCATTATGCACACATAAACTCATATATGCACATCATGATTGTCCATATTTATGTTTTGAGTCGTATTAACATTTAATCACCATTTATAGACATACAAATGATAATAAACACATTTAGATACCTTAAGATTAGTTTTGAGTCATTCGACTCCATTATGTACATATGTCACAAATTATTGCGAATTAACATATAATCTCAATTTATGCATTTTTAAGCCGTTTCAATTGTTTAATTTATGCCCATATTAATAAGACAACTAACTAAGACTAGATAACAAAATCACTTAGGCCTAAAGGCACTCATACCCATAGGTATGTATACTTAGGCTCGAAGCCTCTCATATCCATGGATGTATAAACTTAAGCTCAAAGGCTCTTATATTTACAGATGCGTAACACTTAGGCCTAAAGGCTCTCATACCCTTTAGGTACATAAATCTTAGGCCCGAAGGCTCTCATGCCCATTGGCATATAAACTTAATCCCAAAGGCTCTCACATCCTCAAATGTGTAATCAAAGTTAGGGCTGAAGGCTCTTATGCCTATCGGCACATAAAATAATGACCTGTTGGTCTCATACTCGAAGGTATGCTAGTAGCCACTATAATCTTAGTTGACCAGTCAACCTATCCAAACTAGGTTGTCTAACTATATAGGCAACTTTAAACATGTCATTTTGTATCAAATTAACCAATTTCACTTTTTATATTATTATATTACTTAAAAAATCAACATTGGTCTCATTGCACCTTTGCATGGACTACATGTATACATTTAGCCAACTTAGGCCTATCATTGTCCATTACACCTAAAGGATCCATTTCCTAGGTGTAATGGCATCGTATCATAACAACATGTCATATGTCACACTAAAATCCAAATATCAACTTAAAAATTTCATGGCATTTTCTAATTTTCGTATTCAAATGATCGCACATAGCCTCTTAATGCATTTACAACAGAAAAATCATCAATACATATCAAAATTTCATTTTAAGCATGTTAGCACATCACATTTATACACATATGATATTTTCACATCGATAAGAACATGTGCATAGACATTATTACACTTATCATTTCAAGTAGGCATAATAACGCACATATGTATATCAAGTCATTCCATAGCAATATACCATACTATACATCCATTAGACATGCTCAAATCATACAATAACCATACGCACATATTTTTAGGCATATGCCACAAAACATGGCATAGTCAATTTTTGTCCCACATAATGCATTGACGAACTCAATATTGACATTCTTCCAATTTATATCTATAACCACTCCAACCAATCTCATATCAAGCATTTTTCATTCCATTTGTCATAAATTACAATTATATCATTTATTTTATTTTTATGCATTTAATACGATTTATTACTAATATGGACATAAAGCAAATACTTCATTGAATGTAAATTTGAGGCAATTTAAAGTGATTACACGTACCCAACATAGTCATATAGGACACCCAAAGTTGGCCTAGGCTTTTTCCTTGTCTCGGGAGGCTTAGGTTGTCATTTCACCTATGAATAAAAAGGGTACAAAAATCTAAAATTAATATAAAATTATATAAACATCGAAAAAATATTTTGAGCTTATATATGTGCTCTACAACACCCAAGGAAGATGTGAAAAATAAAATTTGCAGAAAAGGAAAACCTGAGAGAAAGGAGTTTACTATTCACCTTGGGTTTCTTTTCAGTTTTTATTTCGAAATACTCTGTCGTTCTTGAAGATTTTGGTGTCCATGGACTCATCTTGGGATGCTCTTCATTTTAGGTACAAGCTTACAAAGTGGGTCCACTTAAGGAAGGTGGAATCAAAGGACGAAAAGAGAGAGAGAGTGGACGAGATTGCACGAGCCCTAATGGCAACACCAAGAACTCATAATGCCCACACCAGGTTTTAAATGTAGTTTTAGGAACATTAGTTCCTGAATCCTCAACTGATAGTATCTAGATCTCAGATCAATTTTAGAAAATATACTATCCTCTCTCAACTAATTAAAGAGATAATCTATCTTGGGCAATGGATATATATTCTTCACAGTCACTCTATTCCACTGCCTATAATAAATACATCTTTCTTCTTTACAAATAACATAGGTGCTTCCCTAAGGAGATACACTAGATTTGATAAAACCCTTATCTAACAGCTCTTGCAAGTGTACCTCAGTTCTTTTATTTCAGTATATGCCATTCTATAAAATGCAATAGGTACTGGAGCAATACCAAGATACACCTCAATTTCAAAATCCAATTCCTTTAAGATATAAGCTTGGTAGCTCATCACGAAATATGTCAAAAACATAGAAACAACTGGATTATATGCCAAATCAAAGTTAAAAATATTCATATCAATTGCATAGGCCAAATATGCCTCACACCCATTTTGAAAGAGTTTTTGTGCTTTAAAAGCAAAGATAAGATTATTCAAAAGAATTCTCTCACCATCTACTATCACTATCTATCCCTTTATAATCTAGAGGGTCCATTTTTTCATATCCACCATCAATCATGACCTGATGCCCTATAGTCCAATCTATCCCTAGCATGACATCAAACTCATTGCAAGGTATATTAATCTATCAGCAAAAAATCTATGACCCTGAATCACTAGTAAGCATTGCCTATATGCCTTGTTCACCATCAATATACTGCTCTATAGGATTGCTAACCTAGATATCCACATCCACTTGTTCAAGCTCCAACTACTTATTTTGTACTTCTGCAGTACATAATTAGGAAGGTATAGAATCATGGTCTATCAAAGCCAAAACTAGATGATCCACTAAATAAAAGTGCTAGTTATGAATTCTAGTGCTATAGCCTTTTCTCTAACTCTGACAACATACTACCCAGTTGAAGCACGAATCTTAGTTCTAGTACCCTGACTAGCACTAAGTTGCATTGGTTTGCCTCTGACCCCTATTCTAGGGTATAACATTAGATGCCCGTATCTAAGATCCCTCTACTTGTCTTTGAGGACACTCTATTCTGTAGTGGCCTTTAGCACCACAATAGAGACATTCTCCTCTTCTACCTACTCTTGCATTGCCCCTAGAGCCTCTTTTAACAAGTGGGACAGATGGGAGGTCCACTCCCATTACCCCCAGTACTAGGAGTACTATTAACCTGAGGAGGAAATCAAAGTTTATCAATAGAGGCTTATCCCGACCTCTAGGTCTACGCCTATCTCTGCCCTTAATACCTTATTTGATACTAGGACCTAGGCTAAGACTATGCTTGTGACTTACCTTCTCTCCTCTTTTTTACCATCCTAGCACTACACTGAGTTGTCCTATAATGAGTTTCCTCTCTCACTAGTAAAAGTCCCTCTTTTCTTGCAACATCTCATTCATGTCATATACTGCTAACACAAGTACAACAAAATCTCTCTTTGTCTGAGATTTTGCTATTTGTATCCTTGACTTTATATCTAGTTTTGCCAAAAATCTCTTGCATTCTCCATATAATTAGAAATAAATTCCTTAGCATACTTTAGGAATCTAGTAAGATCCTTTCATTTACTACTTCTAAGTGTCATAGGACAAGGGTTACTCATGCCTAATGTTAGCTAGTCACTTGTGAATATGGTTGTTTTGGTGCATTACTTGGTTCAGGTATTGATATATACCCTACTTTCTGTATAGCTATGGTTACAAAATTAGCTAGGACCTTGGCCCTCCTTTGAGTAACTCGACCACTCATATCTTTATTATAGAGGGCTTTCTTATCAGGCTCGGGTAGAGTAACAATTTAGAGGAATTTAAAACTTAGACATTTGCACTTATGTACTTAGCCTAAGAACATTAACTTATGCTCTGATACCATAAAATGTGACACCCCCTACTAGATTCCCAAAGAAACCAATAACCGATGTACTTCCTATAAGGTTACCCATCTCAACTTCCCCTATGGTCATTCATTTAACTTTTACTTATATGGCCTTAAGCAATCCTATCTAACTCCAAACTCAGTTTAATCTATTTCTATAATCTATTTAGTTTCATCTTATTATGTTTGAGAAATCACAAAATGTTTTGCAGAAAGTCCGGTATTTCCTAAAAATCTGGCAGCACATCGACTACTCGGGTTACTATCCCAAAACTTTAAACTTGAGAAACACTTCTATAACATATAATCACATCTCCTAGACCCTTCTAGTCCCATAAATATCAACCTATCATCAACATCTACCACATAGTAATCACAAGCCTTAGGCCACAACCATGAAAACACATAAAGCCTCAAGCTTACAAAATAATCACATAAGGCATACATATACAACAAGGATTAACCATTACTTAATTACAACATAATCTGCATGTACATATATAATTACTATTCTGTGTCCCTTATATACATCACACCCATTCTCCCCTACCTAAGTACATAGAATGCAAAAGCTATACAACTATACATGATCAACCTTTTCAAAAAAAATGACCTCTGAACTCCTTTGCATGCTTTATGAGGTGACATCCCTATTCTTAGAACCTACACATCAAAATAGGTATGCTAAGTATAAAATACTTAGTGGTTAATTCAAACATTTAAAATATGTCCCTCAGTTATACACACATTATACTTCTATTGTCATCTTATTCTAATATCCCAATTCAATTTAAGAAACTATTATGCATAATTACCATTTTACTCCTAGGGTGTTTCTATTCATAAATTATCCAATTAATCACTAAAATTCATATAAATTATGCTTTAGACTCATTTTTAATTATTACATGCTTAACCTATACCATTTTAAGCCTTATTAATGTAAAATTACCAAAATGCCATTATCTTATATTTCATAGTCATATGCAAATTTTATTCATCTTACATAATTACTTTAGTTCGCCCATCTCAAGAGACAACCTTAATAGACACTGGATCTAGAGGGAAAAATAAACTATTGCAGTGGCCCCCATTTTAGACCTGTGCCGTTACACTGGCTCAATTGAATTTTGGGACCCAAGGTGTAAATAACAAGGAGTTGTCTGCACAGTAGACTAGTCTGCCAAACATACTAGTGTTCTGGCCCTCAGGGACCTATGTCACTACACTGACATCATATAAATGACCGATAATGAAGTGGCTGTGTTTGACTAGTAGACTAGTCTATCTAATAGACTAGAGCAGTGGCCAGTAGGGACCTATGCTACTGCACCTGCAATATCCAATCTAGCATTACGTGGTAAGGATAGAAAGTTATCTATCTAATAAACTAGTATAGTGGCCCCAATAGGGACCTACGCCACTGTACAGGCCCAATCTAAAAAGGACACATTATAGAAGTTGATAACGATCCCTATATTGACTGATCAACCCATCTAATGGGTGTCTAACTAGTGGGCCATTTAATCTCAATCTATGTCATTTTCTTTAGTAATTAACTCTTTATATTATTATAATCTCAAAAATAGATAGTTATAATTTTTACGGCATAATTGGAATTTAGTATGGTCTAGTATGACCATAAATAGGCTGTACTAGGGGAATTATCTGATGATATATTCAAGGATATAATTGCTAATAATTGCCATATATTATGCTAGACTTAATTCCATAAGTATATCATATTTCTAGCCATTTAATATCAAAGGAATTTATTAGTTCAGGTAATGGTTATTTTTGGACAGTTATAGGTTATTGTAGTAAGGCTTTACGAAATTTTTTAGGTCTAATTCACCTTAATTTTTAGGGTAGTTTTGAACACTATTTTCACTAGGTTCACAGGAACTAAGCCAATAAACAATAGGCCATTTTAAGGCCAAACTATAAGCTCAAATGCCATTATATATTATCATAAACAATAGCCCTTAAAGGCATAAGTTTTTGGCATATTATTTAATCTCAAGTTATAGCCACTTAAAGGTATATTAGAACCCACTTTTCTTACATCATTTTAAGCCAAGTTTAACATCATTTCACATGTCATTTCATGGCTACATCACATGTCATTTTGGGGTATACAATTTACTTGTTTTCATACTAAAATAATTAAGCTAATCATGCTCACATGGTTAACCATTAGTACACACAACATGGTACACCCATTATCCCCATTTTCATGCCATTACCATTAACCTAGCTTTCAGGTACAACTAATCAAGAGCCTTAATCATGCATTCCCATAGTGTTCCTTACACAATTATCCTTTTATCTATAGCTTAATCACACTTACACAGATATCTTTACCATTTCATGCCATTTAAAAAAGCAAAAGCCTATTATTTGCCTTGGCCACCTCTAGCTTTCCATGCTTTCATGTATAATTCGACTTATTACATGCCATACAAATTAATCATGTATCATAGGTCTAAGGCCCATGCATTTCCAGTGTTACAGACTACTTAAAGCCACACTAAGCAACCTATACACATTTATATTCATAGGCAAAGCTTTCAGCTACATATATACATTGCACTAAACATACATTTTTCCACCTCTTACAAACAATTCCATTTCCTTTCAATACCACAATAATCAATTTAGAGATCAAGTATCCAAAATATGCCTCAACATATATGAAGCTTATGCACACCTCTCGACCAAAATATAACTTGACACTAACATTACTTTATTCCTCAAATAACCATTTCATGCACATACCTTCATACCATAGGTTACAACTATACAAAGAAAAATCTATTGAAGAAATTTCAACTAGTTAAACTAGCCCTAACTCAAAGGAGAAACTACTAAAAATTTGAGGCCATGAAGAGAATGATTGAATTCACTTACCTCACTCACTGGGAGATTAAGTTGCCACCATTTCAAGGATACTACACCTTCATTCCACCCCTCACAGTCACTTTCTCCACCATTTTCAAGTTCTCCCTTGCTCCTATTCATCTCAAACAAAAGCCATACATATCCCCATATAAGTTAGGCATCACTGAGACCCAATTACAACCATAAATACCTAAGAAAAACTAAGGAGAAGTCATGAAAAATCACCAAATAGGCTTGCTAGACTGCTTTTGTCCAGTAAACTTCCATGAATTTTAATTCATAGCTGAGAACTCTTTTAGAAGTGATTTTTCTTCAAGGACTTCCCTAACACCTAAAGTAATTTTTGGAACCTAGAATTATAGAAATATTTGAAGGAAGAAGATGAAACTCTCTCTCTAAATTGCCATGGTGTCACTACTTGAATAGCAAGGGAGGAGTTTCCTTTCTTTTGTTTAAGTGGAGTTATCCACTTGTCACTCATCCTTCCCACTTGCCAAAGGTTTTTGGCCTTATGAACAAGTCTGGGTGGATCCCACAACCACTCAAACTAGCCCAAAATATCTCGATTTTTTTAGCAAATTTTGAAAATTCATAAAAATTTTAACGAACCTCAAAAAATTACATCGTTTATTTTAAAATTCATATTTTAATCCCCTCTACATGCTTATAAATTTTTGTGTGCAAATTTTATCAATAGTGAAGTTTTTAGATTGCTTAATTTGCATGCCAAACTTGAAAATTATGAGAATTTGCAAAAGATCTCTGAATTTAAAAATTCTTTCACTAATAAACTCAGTGGAATTTTTGAGCTTCAAGGTCTGCTATTTTCTGGTATGTCCGAGTTCACCTCGAGTGATTCCCTACCCATAAAATTTTTATTTCATCGAAGTGTATCTTATAGTCCGAAATGATTTATTAGTTCTACTAAATTTTTAAAATTTGCCTTTTTCCTCAAATTAAAGCCTCTCGAAGTTTCATGACTAGTGTCATAGCCTCGATTTACCTACAAGTGATCTAGTACTTCGAACACACTTCTTAGACCTAGTGACACTATTCACAGAGCCTCAAGACACGGGTGTTACACTATGTGTAGTATGCATATAAGGCCATATCTAACCTTATACGTATAGGCCTCAAGAGAGCCCAATTCATATCCTTATGTGGATTGATTTAGGTCAAATTTTAAGTGTTAAAATCTTACCTAGTAATGGTTTAAACATTAAAAATAAACCTTAAATTGATCAACTTCCACACGCATAGTAACCATAGAACATGTAATGCCTGTTAGTCAAGGCTCCGTGAATAGCACCTCCGAGGCTCAAAAGGTGTGCCCGGAGTGCCGGGTCACCTTCACGAGGCCTGAGGTGGGGTGTATTAGTCATGAAAATTTAAGAGACTTGAAAATGATGAAAATAGCTTAATTTAAAGATTTAGTAGAACCAATAAATTATTTTAGGCTGTGATCTAGTGGGTCGTAAGCTTAGATGGATTTAGGCCTAGAATAACTCGGGATGTACTCAGACAGACCTAAAAGTGCCATACCCTAAAGGTTAAAATTCTCCTAAGTCCATTAGTGAAGGAATTTTTGAATTCTGAGGTCATTTGTAATTTCTCTTAAATTTTAGGTTTTACATGTAAATCGAGACAATTGGTGAACTGTCCTATCGAGGGGATTTGGTTGTGAAATTTTATAAGCCTTTAAATGGGGAAAAATAAGGATTTTTAGAAGAAATATGATGATTTTTAGAGGTCTGAGTTATTTTAAAAAATTCCCAGATGTTTTTATAAAAATCGAGCAATTTTGGGAGGCTCGAGTGGCATGTGGCACCACCAATGCCACGTCACCCATTGTATATAGCTCTTGGTGACATTTAAGTGCCTACATGGCATTATCCACTTGCTACCCATTCCTTTTCTTCTTCCTTCTCTTTTACCTCCATGGTGCCATCTCTTCTTTCCTTCCACCATTTGTCATTTCCTAAAAGTTTTTCTCTTCACAATTGTAACCAAAAATCATCTTTATGTGTGTTGCATTGATTTGTGAAGGCATTAGAGGCCATAGGAGTCCCTAATCTCAAGAACTTCACAATTGTAAACAAAAATCATCTTTATATGTGTTGCATTGATTTGTGAAGGCATTGGAGGCCATCGGAGTCCCTAATCTCAAGAAAATTTAAGAGTGCTTAAGTGCACAAAAAGGGTATTGGGAACTAACTTTGTGTTGTGTAAGTGTTTCCTCCCTTTTTAATTTTATTTCCTAGAGGATTTCATTATTTTATGAATGCTTATAGTCTTAGAATTTGGTTTGGGGACTTAAAGGATTTTTGAATGTGGAGCGACATGTATAAAAGCTAAGGCCAAGTAACGTGCAATTAGGCTTTTAGTAAGCTTAAAGTGAAGAATAAATCTCATTTGGTAGTAAGGTATGTGAATTTAAGACGCTCAAGCATGGACCTTGAATTTCTAATGTAATAAGCTTAGTAATCTTGTATGGAAATGGTGGCGAACATAGCAAAGATATGTGTAATGGTAAATTCGGAATGTAATTGTGTCAATTATTGATAGAATATATGCTTGGAATGATAATGTGGTAAAAAGAATGCATGGAGGCACTTGATCCTCATTTACACAAGAGGTAGATGTGTGTGTTTATGGGTTCTTAAGGTGATTTTGGTATGGGTTCTAAGGTGTTTGACATGGAAAATATGTGAATTATGCTTGTATGTAGTGAAATTGGGAAAGGTGAGTTACCATGGAAAATTGTGTGGTAATTAGCTTTTTAGCGATGACATTATAGGTGTAGGTGATGAAATGGATAAATAATGCTTATGTGTGTGTACTTAGTATGGTCAAGGCATGTCTATGGTGTATAATGGCCTAGGTTGCATGGTAATGGCTTTATGTGTGTGTAAGCATGCTTCTATGATGTTAAAATGTATGCTTGAATGTGGATAAAGGATTGTGTATCGCAAATTAGAGGCATTGGCTGAGGGAGTGCAAGGCAAAAATGGCATGGAAAATGAGGTACGACATAACATGTGTATATTTGTGATTAGCATGACATATTTGGCATGAATTGTGCAATGTCCATATGGCATGAATTAGGTAAATATGTATGAGTAATAAGGAATGAAATGTATATGATATGGGATACCTTTTAGGGTTAGGAAATGGGTGAAAAATTAATTTGAAAGTTGCTTGTGATAGCTTGGCAAAAGTGACCTTAAAATATAGTTTGGGATGAAAATAGTACCTTAAATTGAACCAATTTGTAATGTTTATGTGACATGGAATGGAAGCCACTTTTATGGAAATTTGAGATATATATTTGAGCTTGGCTTTAGGCCTATGAAAAGTGTATGGAAATGAGTACAATTGGCACTAAAAATGATAGGAAAAGGGCATAATTTCGACCTAAAATAGCCAACGAAAAACTAAAAAATGACCTATAACTATCTCTTAAAATTAATTTAGGGACCTATATTTCAAATGGATTTTTAACATGAACATTTTTGGACTAAAATAATAGACTACAGTAGACTTAATGAGACTTTAATTATGCCTATGAAAATGACTTAAAATATTTCAAAAAACTTGATCCGTAGTTGGCTGGCAAGACAAAAAGTGACTTGTAACTATTTGGGTCAAAATTTGACTATTAAATAAAATTCATAACTATCTATTTTCCATTCTGAAATATTATAAAATTATGATCAATAGTTAAATGAACATAAGTTAAGGTCAGATGGCTCATTAGTTAGACACCACCATGGTGGGTTAACCGATCAACTTAGGGATTAGCAGCTGCTAAATGGTTTATGTGATTTTCTAGATATTAGGAGCTCTACATTCTAATCCCTTCTATCCTTTAGGAGTGTGTGATGTTAATTATTATCTGGATATTAGGAGGTCTACAGATTGATCCCTACTATCCACTATGGTTGGTTATGATTTCTGCATATTGGGAGGTCAACAGATTGATCCCTGCTATCTATTACATGATTTAGAGGTTAACTTGCTTGAGATATTGGGAGGTCTAAATACTAATCACTACTATCTCTTGTCTAGTATTGGGACATATCCCTACTAAGACCAAGCTAGTGCAATGATTGGGGACCAAAATATGGGCCACTACATAACTTTCAATTCCCTTTTAGTCAAGTGTCTTAGGTGTAGTATATCTAATCGGGCCTAATAAATTAAATGGAATTAAAATTTGAACATTAAATAATGATAGGTTACTGCATGAATAATTTAATTAGACTCACTATAGTGGCATTTTGGTAATTATTGTGTAAAAATGGCATACCACCTATATGGCATGATTTATCAATTATATCACTCACATACTACATTATGACTGTTAAATAATAATTGCATGTGTACTAATACATATAATAAGTTTTAAATGTTTTTTGTTCACCACTTAATTTCATACTCAGTTTACCAATGTTTTAGTGTACAGGTTGCAAAGGTAAGCAGTCCAGGCTCCAAGATCGTGCTGTGTAAGAGTGCAGTCCTTAAAAGGTACCTAGAGTCTTTTCCTTTTTGTCCTATTAGATAGCACTCATGTAATACACTATAGGTATGAGTTAGCATGCTTTGAAGTTGCTCTATCTATATATATAATACATGGATGCCATATATATAAATAGATGCTTTGTTCGTCAAAGTTGCTTAATGTTTTTATAACTGTAGGCCTGAGGCACTGTGTATGATTATGATATATGTTTGACATGTGTTGATATTGATTGGGGGATTATAAGGGTACAAATGGAGGATGATTAGAATGATTATTTATAGAAGTGTTTTTAATGGGTGAAAAGCTTTTGCATGTCACCCGGGTAGCCGTTGTGCTAGCCAATTTTCTATAATTTGCAAAGTGTTTGTAAATTAGTTTTCTAAGTTTGTCTAACCATATATGAACATGTTTAAGGATTATACTAGAAACCTAGGCAATACCTAATAATGTTCTAGAATAGTTTATAAGTGTTAATGAGTTTACCCTTGTAGCAATTCTAAGATGGGTTACCTAGCGGGAAGTGTAATGCCTATTGGGCTTCTTTAAAAATCTAGTAGGTGGTGTCACAAAACAAGCCACCACACTCTACATGAAATTTTTTCTTTTTCTTTCATCCACAGGAATCACTTACTAGAACCTTGTGACTCGTGTTACCCTTCTCTTTTACTTCTTTTATGGATACCTTAGAGGTGTTCCTAGAGTTGACAACTAAGGTTTGTGATAACCTGGTGAGAAAAGCAATAGAAAAGGATTTTTGTTCAGTTGATAATGGAAAATAATCTATATGCTACTAAATTATCTATTATTGACATATTTTGAATCTTTTGGATTTGTTATCATCATATGGTTTGCTCAAAAAAATTGTAAAAATTCACTACATTCATCCTAAAAAAATGAACAATGGCATTAGAGTATATTCTTCAAAAGGTTCAAAATAATTGAGAATTAAGGTTATAATTAATTGAAAATAAAATTTGATTTTATGAATTTTTTTTCTATGGTGGCTTATGATTATGATTTTTCTTAATCAAATTCTTTTTAATGTGAATAATTTATGATTTGGAATGAATTAAAAATATCAAAATATGTGATATATGTGTGTTAAATAAATTGGTTAAATGTAGATTTTTCCTCCTATGCACATAAGAGGCTTATACATATGGGAAGAGTCTTCTGCTTTAATTTTCAAGAATCCTTTGGTTCAATTGCTACTTTGGTGATTTGATTAGATATATGACGATTTAAAATATTATTTTAATTCTAATCATATCTGTATGAAAATTAAAATTGCGGAAATTGGAAAATGATTGAAGCAAACCAAATTGGTTTTGGAGTTATGCCAAACCATTTGGCTCACAAGTGTTTTGTTTATTGATTCAATTGATTTCCAATAATTTTAGAACTAATATATCGTGAATATATGATGTTTATGATGTTAATTAAATGTTTTTAAGTGTTAATATTCATTTGATCATGAAAAAATTCACAAACTTGCTAGATTGTCAAGATTGTCACAATTTTGAATCGTGTAATGCTCATTTTTGTCGGTTAGGTTTGCCATAGGTTCAACAATTCAAGGAGAAAATTTT
>CANXYI010434976.1:0-11889 GCA_948208565.1 Hura crepitans | reverse complement strand
TTTGATTGCACCACTAAGTAATTCACTTTGTGCATCATTTTGTTTACGATGTGTTGGTAAGAAGAAGAATTGAACCATGCCTCAGGATATCCAAACAAGCAAGAGGAGACTTTGCTTTTGGGTATATTTTGATAAAATATTATATTTATGTAATGTATAGACTATATAGTAAGTCGCACTCTTGTGTCTATTCGTATAGTTTTGAGACTAAGCCCAAAATGTGTAGCAGTTGTAATTCTATAAAAAAAATATGTAATCATAAAAATATAATGGTTTTAAATTATTTTATGCATTTTTAATGTCTCTTCCTGAGGTTAAGACTCTATTTTTTACCTTGATAAGTTGGAGTGATATGATGGATCATAGAGAAGTGGGGATGTATGTAAATGATTATATAAGTATTTTTATAGGTTTTAAAATTTTTGGATAGTGCCCGATACAACTGTTATGCTATCGAAATTTTGGCATAAGGATTCCAAAATTTAAACCTAAAATTTGACTTTAAAAAATTATTTTTTGTCCCCTACATTATTTTAAATAATAACAAAGCTTTAATTATTAGATTAGATAACATGCTATATAGCACACCTTAGTCGGGTTTAGCAACTAGCCAAGGACCAGACTGGGTAAGGGGTGTCACAATAACCATTGTAGAGGTTTATTAGGATCACTACACAATTATTGATTTCTCATTCTACTGGTGCAACGGTTGTTAGGTTCAAAATGTGGACCACTACACACCATTATCCTTTTAGTCCAATATTGAGTCTTTGTCTATCAAATATGGGCTACCTAAACTAATAAGTTATTAAAAATATAGAGATTCATAAGGGAGCTTTTAAATGATCAAACAAAGAACATTGTGTGATCAACTTGTATACAACATAACAATTATTTAATCTCATACAAGTGAAGAGAACTACAGTGGTAAGAGCAGTATATAAATCAAAGGAAATCGATATGGTAAATTACGATAATTACTCAGATGTAGTAAGTATTAAAAGATATGAACATAGATATGAAGTTAAATAAATAACACATGATTTTCATAGTGTGAGGTAATTAACATAAGAAATGATTAAATGATATTATGTTAGTTTGTGAATGTAATACATATGTAAAAACAAGATGATGTTTAAAAGAATCGATTAAGATGTTAATAAGTATTAGATAAGAATATTGTTAACCAAAGTAAGTTGACTAAATTTGAAATATTGATCACTAAGCAAGCTATTAACTAGATTTATATTGTTAATTGGCGCAAGGGAAAAATTGTTTATGTTATATGGTTATATGTTTATATTGCTACATATACATTAACCTTGATATTATACAAGTATTTATTTTTTATAAGAATGTTATAAATTATTGATATTATTATATTCATGATGTATGCTTGTGTGTTAGATGTTATACATATATTTCATTGAATACACCACTGAGCATCATTGCTCAGTGTATTGGCTTTTGCTGGTATGTTGGTAGTAGATAAGAGTTAAGTTGCAGCCTTAAGCAAAGCAACATAGATTAATCAGTTTTAATTTTGGCATCACATGTATACACACAAGTAATGATAGTAGATTGGCACTTAAATATATGTGAAGATATTGGGCCTTAGGTTATATGATATATATATGTGTGTTTGTAGTTAATAGTAGTAAGATAGTTAAGTTAATGCAATATCTTTCATTCAAAATTAACAACCTGATCGGATAAGAGATAACACTTATGACATCCTTTATCTAAATCAGCTATTAGTGGGGTATTAGGCTGTTACAAAGTGTTTAAAGAATGAGAGGCCATAAAAGAGTCAAATGTTATCAATTACAAATAATAGAGATAAAGCTAGGAAAAATTTTAGGTTCACTTTTCATTTGGGATTTGTTATGGTTTGAGAAAAATGAGATATATAAAATGTGATTAAGAATTTTAGCTTTTATTTCACTTTTAAATTTTTACAAAATTTTATCTTCGATGCATCTTATTCCCTACAATTGAAGGTTTTAAGGAATGAAAAATTAGTATTTTTAGGCATCATATAAATTCTCTTCCTTGAAAAAATAAGAAAATTTATAATTGAGGACTAGATAAAAATTTGGTCCCATGTAGTATACTTTTAGGGACTACAAACCTATCCCGTCACTAAACATTAGTCCCTAAAAAAACTAACTAGATCTAAATTGCATATTCCCTTTGAAAAAGATTGATATGGTGAAGATAAACTAAAATGAATATAGGTGTCTACTCATCTTTGAGTCGAGTGAAAATGCAATTAAATCTGAGTGCTTCTTTGCTTTGAAAAATCTAGATTAGTGAAGATAAACTACATCGAATTACTTACTCAACTTTAAAGGAGATCAATATATTTTGAGTAAAGAAAAAAATACACCAAATACATATGTCTATTCACCTTCAACTGAAGATAAACTACACCAAATACTGGGTGCTTGCTTGTTTTTGGGGAAATCAAAATATTAAGGTTAAAGAAAAACTACACCGAATACATGCGTTTATTCACCTCTAGTTTTGACCAAAGATATGCCAAATTTGAAAATGTCATCATTTTGTAAGTTGTAGATGGACTAAACTAAAATTGATGAAAAGTCCAAAGAAAATTGAAATATATAGATTGAACCGAATTTGATGATGAGCTCAAAAAACCTAAAGATGTGCTTATTCACCTCAAGTTTGGACCAAAGATACGCTAAATCTAAACATGTCTTTATTTTGTAAGTCATAGATGGATTAAACCAAGAGCGAGTTGTGCACTATAAGGTAGGTGTCACCACTTAACTGGAGTTAGGAAATACCTTGAAGGGCTAAAACCAGAGCAGTTCAGAACCCTACTCTTATTTATACCTCAAGCTAATATGAAATTTTAGATTAAATTTATAATTTTATCCTTTTTCTTAAAAAAGTTTTAAAATTAAAATAAAACATTCAATCACATGAAGAAATAACAAAACATACATATTTACAAAAGCAAAGAAAATACATGAAATTAAAGAATATCATACATGAAACTCAGTAATTAACTGTTTTGGGAACTTTGGTTCTCATATGCCAATTCATAAAAAACAAGTTTTATTATTTGTGACTTTTATTATGGAAAAATCAAAACCCATTTTATTAGAAAAACACCAATTAATTAGGTATAAAACAATTTAGTTATTTTTTATAAGATGTAAAAATCATTCTCTACCTATTACAACATTTATGGAAAGTGTAAGAAAATAATAGAATGAAAATTAAATTATATGAAAATTACCTAAAATACATTTTAACTCAAAAAAATAAAAATTACATGGAAATTAATTAAAATACATTCTAACTAAGAAAGAAATAAAAATTACATGGAAATTACCTAAAATACATTCTAACCATAAAATAATAAATAAATAAATAAGAAAATAATTAGAAGATAAAGAGAATAAAGAAAGAATAAAAATAACAAGAAATAAAAATAAAGGAATAATAAAGAGTTACTTCACCAGTTGTTTGATAAAAGGGTAAAAAGAAAGGTCAATTAAACTCTTAAAAGATCAAACAACTTACACAATAAACAAAACACAATATTAGTATGAATAATGGAAAAAAGATTAATAGAATAATAATAACAATAAATAAAAATGAAACAAATAATTAAAGGTAATAAGTTATAATATCTAACTAGTAGATGGATAAGAGAAATAAAGTAAAGTGACCTATTTAACTGATAAACGATTAAAAAAGAGAAAGAGAAAAAGAAGAAGAAAAAATTTAGGCAACCTACTATGTATAATTGCCTTCAAGAATGGTTTTTTAATTATATGTATGTGTGATGCACATATGTGGAGTAATTAAGGAATAAATGGCATTATGTGAATTTTAGGCACATAGTGATGTTGTATGTAACTAAGGTGCTTATATGTGTGTAACATTTATGAAAGTTATTACATGGCATGAATGCGATGCTTAGTGAATGTATGTGGGCCAAATGGCCCTTAAATGATGCAATGTTTATTTATGTGATTACATGACCCTATAATGTCATTATATGATGTTAATACTAAAATGACCATGTACAATTGATTAAAAGAACATAGATATGTTTTAGGCATCTAAACATAACATATAATTGTTAATGCATATAATGTTTGTGTTTTTATGGCTTTGGGCATATGGAGGTCGAATTTCATTTATGTAAGCCATATTTGCATATTCTTGAATTATGTACATAAATGACTTAGAAGGCATGTTTTATTCTTAAATGCCATTCTAAATGTGTATTTATGATGACTATGATGTGTGTGTATGCTTAGTGATGGTTAAATGCCATTTTGAAAGTTGAATGAGTTAATGCCATGAATATAGCCATAGAATGCATGTTTATTACTAAAATACTGATATTATGTCAAAAATGGCAAATAATGTGATATGTGATTATTGGCATAACCATGATGCATTAGACACTTTAATGCATGTTAATGATGAAAGGAATAATCAAATTGTGTGATTTTGATGCGGGATGAGTTTTATAATTTTTATACCTATACTATGTGCCTACTCGATATTTTTGAGCTTGTGTAAGCCTATTTTGGCAATATTATGTTTTAGTTAACACATGTTGCTTAGCATTAATGTTTAGGCCTTGCTAAGATGTGAAATGGCCATTGGGATTAGTGTATGTGTCAAATAACAATAATTTTGTTATGCATTAAAATTGTTAAATTTGAGATAATGGACTAGTTTAATGATGCCTATATAGTTAGACAACCTTGTATGGATAGGTTGACTGATTAACTAGGATCAATAACTTTAATATTTACCTTTGGATAGTAGGTTTACGGGTTAGATGCATTTTTTTTTATAGATGGGCATCAGGCTTTCAAGCCACTATTTAGCACTACATATGTGCGAGCTTTCGAGTTGATGCATTTTGTATTTATGGAAAACCAATGCCTTTGAGTACATTATTTAAGCACCTTTGAGTAGCCTGTTATCTATTATCTAGCCTTGGATAGTTATCTCTTTAGTATAAGCATAAATTAAACAAAATAATTATAATAAGGAGGATAAATGTGGTTTTTTCCTTATTAAGAATAAAATAAGGTTAGGTGCATTTTAAATGATGCATTAGGTGTGACATTTATGTTTTCGGTATAATGTTGGGTTAAAACCATTTATATGATATACGTGGTACAATGTGGAGTTTTATACTTGTAATATTGACAGGTTAATACATATAGGGTTTTAGAACCTGAATATGCGAAAATGACACGTATGTATGGTAATGGATCATAATGTTTTTATGCTCATTGCTATGTAATATGAAGCATGTGTGTATTTGTCACAAATATATGAATACTTCATGCATAATGGTTGGTTCTAATTATGTTAATTACAATTCGGCTGTGATTATGGATATTATATAGTTTTCGAGTTCTTAAAGGCAAGTAATTGCTTAATTTGCATAACTATGTTATTATCATAATGTGTGCATATGTATGGTTTGAAATATCTCACCTGATACATGTTGTATAAATGTATGCTTAAATTGCAATACCCAATAAAAGCGGTTACACCATTAAGTGAAAGCTTAGCACATCGCCTATTTGTGATGCATAGGTAATAGAGCAGCAAATTAGAGCCAAAGATTCTGTGCCACATGAGACTTTTAAAGATAGCCCCTATGTGGGTATTTTTTTTGTCATTTTGTAATAGTGTAATGATGTAAATGTAAAATTGGTAGTGTGCTCTTATGATTTTGAAAGGGATTGTTCCTAATCTATAACTTAGGTTATTTTTGTAACTAAAGCTATAATATTGTAAAAGCTTTATTTTTCTTGCATGAATTGTGTGATAAATTATGAAATTGCATGTGAGAATGCTATTTGAGTTGAGCTTGAGGCTCTGTGTTTTTTTATGAATTTTAAAGGGTCATGAGGACCCATTTGATGTGGAGATGTGTTGTGTACTTTTATAGAAGTGTTTATAATAGGTTTACTATTTGGGAAAGTGTCTTAGTATAGCCGTTATACTACCAAATTTTTAACATGATGATCTTATTAGTTACCTTGTAAAGTATGCCAAATGAATTTCAATATTTTTACTACTCTAAAATGAAATGGGTAGCAAAATCAGATATTAGTATACAGTGGGTGCTCCCTATTCGGGTCCAGTGTATAGACCGGGTAGAGGTGCTACATAAAATATCATAATTAGTGAATGAATTGAAGAGAAATCATTTTAATTAGATTAGAAAAGGAATTTTAGGGATAAAATAATAGGACCTTTGGATTTTAAGTGGGTTAATCCTAGCCTTTAATCTAATGAGTATGTAAAATGTATGATACATATTAGAGCAACCAAAATTTTGCCCCTTTTTTCTTTCCTCAGAGATAAAACTTTCTCCTCTCCCTCTCTACCCTTTCTTTGTCTTCCCCACTAAATCTAAAGCTCTAAACTTACTTCTATTCCCCTAATCAACACCTTTAAACCTTAATAGAACCTCTAATTATAAAAGCACTAGGTTAGATGGTGAGATTTTTGCTTATGAAAATGGAAGTAAATAGCGACCATTTTGAGATAAGGTAAGTCTTTATGGAGATTTATACTTTTTAAGGTCTTTTAGGTGCCTATGGACACCTTTACTAAGTTAGTTTTAAGTTTTAAGGTTTATATGGATTTTTGAATGTGAACCTATAGTATGTTTTGTAGTGAAAATGGAGCAATTAAAGGAGAAGTGCAAAGAAGAAACTTAAAGTGGCTATGATGGTGCAATTGAACACCAATGGTATGTGTAATCAATTTAATATATATTTTGTGTATATACCCTAAGAAAAAGTGTGCATGTGTGTGTATGTAAATTCTAAATTATGAGTTTAAATACTATTTAATGCTTTGTAATTGTGCTAAGAGGTTGTATGGATATATAATTATGAGTTTATAATGAGTGATTGATGGTATGAAGTGTACATCTTAAGGTGGCTAAACGCATCATGTGTGTTTTAATGTTGTTAGGGCTAATTACGTTAATTGGGTATGATTTGGCTTATGATAAATATGTATGCTAGTTGTTAAAAGTATGTTTAACATAAAGAATGAAAGTATGCCAAATGATATTGGTATAGTTGAATCATATGTGGCATGTTATATAAGAGAAATGAGTTAAAAAAAAAAAAAGGTAACTTTAAGTATGCTTTATTAGTTATGTGACTTTTAAAGTATTAGGTGAATGATGTATGCTAAAATTGGGAAAAAATTTTTAAGTTGTATTTTAATGTTGGCTGAATGGTGAAACAGATAATATGATGGGCTTAACATGGTTAAATGATAAGTTTATGCTATTTTGAACCAAGGTTACATATAAAATTAACAATATATGTAAGATGTGCATGGATATAGTAGTGTATAAATGTATGTGATAATGTGAACTTGTTCCATGGGATGTTATTGATATAAAGTGGATGTATGAGCATGCATACGATAAATGTAAGAGAAAATATTAGACCCTAAGTAATGAAAAATGATGTGTATGTCCATTATGAGGTGTAGGTATTTGGGATATGTAATAAATATAAACATGGTGTGATATCATGACAAGTATGTTTGTGTATGTTATAAGGAGTTAGTTGATAACACACACACACACACACACACATGAGGATGACACTATGATACAATAATTAAAGTGTGCATGTTGCATGTAATAATGCAAGTACATAGGGATATTGGTATGAAATGGACATCATAGAGCATAGAGATTGTATAAATGCCTAAAGATGTGTTCAATAATGAATTGGAATGTTATATGCATACTTGATGACATGGCTTAATAATGACATTAATAAGTTCCTATGTATTCATATATTTTTAATCATGAGTTGTCAAATATTAAGTGATATGTAATTGAATTTTGTAGTTTAGGAATGTCATAAGAATGTTTAAAGTGTGTTAAATGAAGTAATGACTATGGTATATTTAGATATGGATTTGAGACTGAATGGTTATACGTGGGATATATTGATGTCTAAGATGAATTATATTGAATCTTAGCTATGTTTAGGTGAGGAAAGATAAAATGATTTGATTTTTGCAAACGGCATGTATTAGTTAAGTATGCCTATATAAGGAATAATAATTACAAGTTATTGGTAAAAAATAGGACATTAGAGCAATAAATGAGTGAGCTATTTATTATAGTCATGTTGGCCTAATCTATTATATCTTGATGTATGAATCTAAGTTGATTGAATGATAATGTTTTATTATGTCATCTTAAGGCTTTAAAGCATAATAAGGCATGTATGTGATAACTGCTAAGAATTGTAGCACTATGTATGTCATACAAATAAGTGTGTGTAACCATGCTAGTATTATAATAATATGTTAAAAAGGATATGTTAATGTTGATGAATGATGATATGGATGACCATTTTCTTTGAGATGAATAATGATATGTGATCTATGATAAGTGGGCATGTAATTATATTAATGTATAAAAATATAATGTTATAAAAATGATGATGATAGGATTGTGTTATGTAGTGTACAAGCTTCGATCTATATAATGTGCCATGTTTGTTAAACAAGATAGGTACATGTGTATTTATGCCATAGCCATAATAATGTGTTAAAAGTGAAAATATTATTATTGATGAATGAAAATATGTATGAGTTAGCATATGTTAAATATGTGGGAAACAACAAAGAAAGGAACATGTTGAATGATATGTTGGCATTAATAGCAACTATGGCTAAAAGGCTTAATTTGAGTTGAGGAATGCTTGAGGCATCCTCAAAGTGTAATGATAAGGTAAATTTCTTTGTTTAATACCAAAAATATGTTGAGGATATTATATTTTATGATTTTTTTATGAGACATGAATGAATGAATGAATAAGGAACCTTCATGATATGTGATCATGGTGTTTGTAATGCATGAATGAATAATTAAATGATTTGCATAATAACTTAAGAAATCTTGATTTCCCTATGACACCTCCTACTGGATTCCCGAAGAAACCCAATAAGCGGTGCACTTCCCACTAGGTCACCCATCTTGAAATTGTCCTTTAGGTTTATTCATTTAAGTTTTACCAATTTCCTATTATTTGATTTAACTTAACTACTTATCATGTTTTGCCTTTTGTTAGGCTCAATTTAAGGCTATGCTAGTCTATTGAAGCCATAAATGGTCAATTAACTATTGGACAAATATTTCCTAAAATTCGATAGCATAACGGCTATTCGGTCACTATCCAAAAATTTTAAACTTGTAAAAATACTTCTATACATTAATTTCCACATCTCCTTGACCCTTTTGGTCCCTTAGATATCAACCTAACATAATCAGTCTATTAGTTCATTCACACAGGCCTCAGGCCACAATTAAAATATATATAAACCTAGAGCCTTAGGCTCATATATCATAAACATCACATGATTAAAACCATACATTCACAAAATCCAATAACTGACTTATTACATAACAAAGTCTACACTTATATATGTATATTACAATTCCTATTTATAGGGCACCCATTTCCCTACCTGAGTACATTGAGGGCAAAATTGTACACTAAAACATAACAACTTGCTAGCTGATCCTTTGAATTTTAGTTGCACACTCTATAAGGCTATAGCTCGATTTAGTTTACCTGCACACCAAAATAGGTACACTGAGTATGTAATATACTCATTGGTAAACTCAAGCATTTAAATCATATCACATAATTTATTCATGCATATACAGAGTTAATATTATCTAATTTAGGATGTTAAGCCAATGGTTAAATTATCTGTGTCAAATAACTAAAATACCCTTGCTTTTATACATAACAACTGATCATTTATTTAATCATTTAAAAAATCAAGTAAATTATGGATTTAGACCATTTCCAATAATAACATTGAAATAATTGAATCATCAAGTTAATAAATCTTATCCATAAAAAATTACCGAAATACCAAAATAAAGTAGCCTTCCCCACTTTAACTTTACTAACCATCTAAACTAACTGCTCATCTTTCTTCTGATTCTCTTTAATCTACTGTTGAAAATCAAGTCTTACTTGTAACTCAGCTAAAATGGCATTCTTTAGAGTATACTATAGTCTAGCATTCATGGCTTTCAGAGTTACCATGAATTTTCTACTCAAGGCATCTGCTAGCACATTCATTTTCCCTGGGTGATAGTCAATTAAACAATCATAGTCCTTTATCAATTCTAACCACCTTCTCTATCTCAAAATTCAATTCCTTCTGAGTAAGGAGGTATTTTACACTTTATGATCTGTATAAATGTAACATTTTTCACTATATAGGTAGTGCCTCCATATTTTTAATATAAAAAGAATAGCAGCTAGCTGCAAGTTATCAGTAAGATAGTTCATCTCATATGGCTTCAACTGTCTTGAAGCATAGGTTGCTACTTTTCCTTCCAACATTAACACACAACCTAAACCATTCAATGAAACATCACTATACACTATGAAATCCTTACCCGGTTCAGGTCGAATCAGGATAAGAGCTTCTATTAGCATCTTCTTTAATTTCTCAAAACTTTTTTGACATTTATCATCCTACTCAAATTTCACATTCTTTCTGATCAATCTGGTCAGAGGAGTAGCAATGATAGAAAACCCTTTCACAAATCTCTTGTAATACACTGCTAATCCCATAAAACTTCTTATTTCTGTCACATTCCTCAGTTGTTCCCATTCTAACACTACCTTTACTTTACTAGGGTCAACTCTAGTCCCTTTTGCTAAAACTATATGCCTTAGAAATGTAACTTCATTTAGCCAAAACTCATATTTACTGAGCTTGGCATACAACTATTTCTCCCTTAGAGTTTGTAACACCACTCTGAGATGTTGTTCATGTTCTTCCTTGTCTCTAGAGTACACCAGAATATCATCTATGAACACCACCACAAACTGGTCAAAATAAGGTTGAAAAATTCTATTCATCAAATCCATAAAAAGCTGCTGGTGCATTAGTGAGCCCAAATGGCATCACCAAAAACTTATAAAGCCTATACCAAGTCTTAAACCAATTTTAGAAACATCTGCCTCTCTAATTCTCAATTGGTGATACCCAAATCTTAGATCAATTTTTGAAAGCACACTTGCACCCCTCAACTGATCAAAAAGATCATCTATTCTGAGTAATGGATATTTATTTTTCATAGTCATCCTGTTTAGTTGCCTGCAATCAATACACAGTTAGAGTAACCCATCTTTCTTCTTTATAAAGAACATAAGTACTCCCTAAGGAGATACATTAGGTCCAATAAAACCCTTGTCTAATAGGTTTTGCAGTAGTACTTTTAGTTCTTTCAATTCAGTAGGTGCCATCCAGTAAGGAGCAATAGATATTGGAGTTGTACCAGGATATACATCAATTTCAAAGTCAAGTTCTCTTTGAGGTGGTAAACCTAGCAACTCATTAGGAAATACATAAGGAAATTCAAAAACAATAGGCATATGTTTAAGATTGGAGTTGTGAGTATTCATGTCAATGGCATAAGATAGATATGCTTTAGACCCTTTTCAAAGAAGTTTGTGTGCTATAATAGCGAAGATAAGATTATTCAAAAGACTTCTCTCACTATCCACTATCACTGTTTATTCCTCTATAGTATGAAAGGTTAGCTTTTTATGTCTATAGTTAATTATGGCTCAATGCTTAGTTAGCCAATCTATTCCTAGTATCATATCAAACTCATGGAATTGTAGATTAATCAAATTAGTAGAAAATTGATGTCCCTAAATCACAAAAGGACACTGCCTAAATACCATGTTCATAGTTACACTCTATCCTATAGGATTACTGACTCTGATATCTATATCAACATGTTTAAGCTCTAATACCATATTATGTGCTTGTGTAGTACATACATAT
>CANXYI010434912.1:0-10814 GCA_948208565.1 Hura crepitans | reverse complement strand
TTTAAGTAAAATTACTATATATATATATATATATATATATATATATATATATATATATATATATATATGGTGTTTCTAGGGTTAGATGGGTTCCACTTTTTTAATCTAAGGGTTCATATTAATTCCAACCTTATTTCTCATTTAAAAATTAATTCTTTGATTTTGGTGCACCAATTTAATTCTCTATTCATATTATTAATTAGGATAATCCATGATTCATATGTCCCAAGAAAATCATAATTAAAAACCAAGAGAAGATAATTTAATTAGGCATTTATGTTGTCATTTAACTTTGTTAAATTACTTCTTGATGTCAAAAAATTCTAATTCTATTACCATTAATTTATTTAAAAATTTTGACCACCAGGTCAACCAATTCCTAGATTTCTCTAAGCATAATTGAAATATTTTATCATTCAACTTACATTGTATTACTATTCTTAGGACACTACCATGAAAGCTAAAATTGCATTTTTAATAACTCCATTGACTTTGTTTCCACTTTAAACTTCAACCAAAATTATTTTATAATAATCCCTTTCATTCTATTCAGTTAGGGCACCCGATACTCAAAAAGCACTATTCACGACCCGATGTCACTATTCACTGAGGCCTACCTCTTGAACCTTATTATTTTCACACTTTCATGTTCCTCTTATGCTACACTCATGTTTTTACCCTTTTGCACATGTTCTAATTGCCTCTAATCCTCTAATTACACTTTTTTAGTTTTGCCCTTAGTCTTTTCAAGTATTTACCATTTTCCCTTCACTTATTTTTCACTCTATTATTCACACCAACTGACTCCACTCAATCTATACATCCATTTCGTTCCCCACTTTTTCTTTTAGTTCTAATTTTATCCTTAGGAAAAATCAAACTAATAGTTGGGGTGTGACAATAATACATTTAATACAAGATCAACAATATTCATTTTAATAACTTTTACACATGCATGAAGGCTGACATAAGGAAAATGAGTAGACAATTAAGGAATTATGCTAAGAATTACTAATACAAAGTTTAATATTAATTTACAAGTTTCATGATATTAGAATACCCACTAAGCATAATGCATAAGTGATGGATCAAGGTGGGTGAAGCAACAGATGAAGTCCCAATGATAATTAAAGCACATGGACTAAAGATTCAGGTAAGAGAAGTCCACGATAAGCATTCTATTTGTTGAAATATTTTTCCATTAATGACTACATAAGTATTATATAATGCATATATATGTGAATAGTACTTTCAATATATATTAGTTAAAAATAGGAATTATATATTAAAGTTCTATTAATAATAAATAAATATGAGATTTTAAAATATAATGATTTCATGTATATAACTAAATATAGTGTAAAAGTGACATAGGAAAACTAGTAGCCAAATCGATAATTTGTCATCTTATACTTGAATCGATTTATTGGTTTCGGTATAAGGTTGTTACATAAAGCGTGTTTTAGCAGTTAATTTATATTGGAAGAGAAGGTCATTTAAAGAAGCCATATGGCCATAAATCTGAGCTTAAAGGCCATATTGAGGTACCGAGTTACACTAATAACTACTATACTCCATAGTTGACTAGTCAACCTCTCTAAACTAGGTTGTCTATAATCATATGGGTAGTCACCATCCTTTAATTAAGTTTTATTTACTTACATTATTTTCCATTTTACAATTCATCTCGCCAATAAATGACCAAGGGCAACTATGATAATTTTCTTCATAATATATACATCAATTTACATTCCATGATCATGTGTATTATGAACATACATTATCATTAATACATTTAATTCACGTCTTAAATTACATTTCCATATCAACTTTATGCTCCTTATCTCATGGATGCCTTAGCATCATAAAAAATATATCCTTAGGCCATTCAGTTACATAAAATACATATTTATACTATTTGGCCATATTATACCATACATACAGGTTTCATCATATATCCATATATATACGCAACTCTACATCTCCTTATGTACTCATTAACACATAATCAATTACATTCATAATTATTCGTACTTATGCCATTTGCTTGTGAGTTAAGGAAATCACTAAAAACAAAAACACATTATTAGTTTATTCACTTTTAGAGTTTTGCCAACACACATAATGCTTAATATTAGCATATTTTCATTTCTTGTATGATTTGCACCTCAATTATGAGACTCAACACACTTATAATCTCAAGGCATTACATTAAACATCACTTGGCCTTACGGTCATTTACATTCATATTCATTCCTTTAATAAATTTACACATTTAAGACACACATTTAATATCTATTAGCTACTATACTTTATACACCTTGTGTCTCACCTCATATACACATAACACAACTTTAAGGTATCATCCCATACCATATGGCCACTAAAGCATTTTCATATATATGTTATTTCATTTTACCATTTAACATAACTAACATATGCATTTATCACCACTAACTACCAGTTACACATTTACATCCTATCACATAAACACACATAATCTTTACCATTAATTATGCACTTTCATTAAACATAGACATACTTTTTTTTTGGCATAGAATTTTTGGATACACATACTAGTGATCTCAAAATGCTAATTAGACCTTCAATTAGCCTTTTCTTTCCCTTTCATCTTATTATATTTTACTCTTGTTACCTCCTTTTTTCTTCTTCAAATGGGTACTATTCACTCCATCTTCAAAACTCCAAAAATCTTTTAAAATACACCATAATCTTGTTAATTCACTCTATGTTAAGGCTTTAGCTATCCTCCAATTGATGTTAGAAGTGGAATTGATGGGGTAAAAGAAGTGAAAATCTAGAACAATAGGAGAAGAAAACCCTTTGTGCTGCCGCATTATGAGGGAGGTAGAAGAATATAGTTTCTTCCCTTATTTGACCACTATTTGACCCTTTTATAGCCTATCAATCTAAGGGCTAAGATCAGCATAACTTAAAATACAATGGCCCATAAAATCCAAGCCTTTTTTATTTTTTAGAAAAATTACTCCTTCCATTTTAAAGCCTTAATTAATATCTCTTAGGATCTCATTTAACCTCTTCAAACAAGACTAGAAGGTTTTAAAAAAACACTGTGATTATTAGTTTAGCCTTAACTATGTTACTATTCATAAAAATTATTATAAAAATTTAACTTCTTTTTTTAACCTTCTTAATGACTTCAATTTCATTTCAAATTTTGACAAAAATTATTTCCTAATTAATACTTTCATCCTATCTGATTTATGTATCCCAAGTCTCGAAAAACACTATTCCCATCTGACGCAACACTATTAATTAATACACTCATTATATGTCATTAACAATGCAAATGTCCTTATTTTTATAACAAACTACACCTATAGCATGTTTATGACATACCTTATTATTTGTATGAAGAATATTGTTAAAATTTTGGAGTTACTAGTCATGATCTCAAGATTTTTGAGTGTTACATTTCTTCCTCTCTTAAAAAAATTTCATCAACAAAATTTTTAGAGTCTCATTATAATCTAGGTCATCAGCTTGCATCTACTTATGCATTCCTTTTATTTTCATACTTTTATTGTAACTCTTTCAATGCACTACTTGATATTATATAACCTTTCTTCTCTTTATATCATTTGATGATTTAACTTATTCCTAATAATCATCATCGATCGATTACCTCCCTTCTTAGATTTTTCACAAAATTTCATAATACTTAAGCATCTATATTTTGAGATCTTTCTTGTTAACCTTTTTTTTTTTAATGAATTTCATTATTAATTATCTAATTCCATCCCACACAATGGTACCACCATGCTTCTGCTGCTCTACTTTGATTTATAAATCCTTAGCAATAGATTCATCCCAATTATATTTTTTCTCATAAATACTACTATATAACCAATTCCATCTGTATCCATAAGTATATCTCTTCTCTTTGTTCCTTTCAATCTTAATCATAATAGATCTCACTATACCTTTTTCAATCCATTCTTTTATCCTATAGTAACATAGGTATATGTCCTATCCAATTAGAGAAGGTGTATATATGGAGATGTGTTATGCTTATGCATGTATGATGTTATTGTCAATGATGATAATGATGATCTAAAATGTTTAGGTAATTTCAATTGATGATACTCATAAGATATGATGCATAACCTAACCCTATGTGTCATGTGTTAATGAAAAATTGCTCTTAGTATCATGAAAATTTTGATAGGTATACCAAGAGCATTAAACTCCTACACTATTTTCAATGCTACATTCACATACACCTTACTTCTTACCCATTGTTGATACATATATCACATACCCTATATATATATCCTTCAAAGGATATTCACTTATTCCAGTAGATCTTCCATGAGCATCATTCCCCATTCTAATATAGTCCTTTTATATATATACTAGTTAGCCCTTTGTTTTGACCATAGATCCGATGTTTTAACTCAAGCTACTTATTACCTCTACTTCTTTTCAAGGTTTCATGAATTCACTTTGCCTATAATCCATTAGATTGAAAAGCAACTTATCAATTCCTAGCAGTATATACATATACTATGCACCATTTTAATCTTTGATGCTTATATGATCCTTGTAGCAAAGAATGCCCAAACCAAAGCTCTAATACCAACAAATGTCAAACCCCTCACCCAACCCACTATTGGATCCGGATGAAGGATGACACAAAACTAATCTTTAACTTTTTTTTGACCTAAATAATTTAAAAACTTGATTTCATTCTTGTTTTGTAATGCCCAAAAAATCTCGGTGTTATGAATAGTACTTCCTAGGACGTGAATAGTGTTTTCCCAAGGTGTGAAGCACAAATCTTATTAAATAGAAGTATTAATCATAACATAATTTTTTTAGTGATATTTGAAGTTAAAATGAAGTCATTTAGGTGGTTAAAAATGACAGTTAAGTTTTACAGCAGTGTGATGTAAATGTGACTTAATTTTAATTGAACCATAAAAATAATCAAAAATTGCTTAGAAAATTTTAGCATTTATACAACTTGATACTTAAAAATTCTAAATAGTCTATTAGCACTGGAATTGGAATTTTTAGGGGTCGACAAGTATTTTTACTAAAATCAAGAAAAGTAATATAATGGCATTTTATTCAGTGTTCTCATTTTTTTAGCTCTAATTTTTAGAGGGTTATGAGGTAATAATTATATGACCTTAAAGGAATATAATTGAGGTTAATTGAGGTGGAATTAGGTGGAAATAAGAAAGGAATAATAGGATAACTAAAGGCAAAATTTTGCCCAACTATAAAAGGGTCAAAATTCATTAACTTGGTCAAAGTTTGAATAGTATCCATCCCTTTCCTTTCTCCCTTTTTGTGCTGACACTCCCTCCACCCGTGAAAGCTTGATTTCTCTTCTTTCTCCAGCTAATTTTTCATCATTCTCCCTTACCCAATCCAAACCTATAAGCCTTTATGACCTCTAGAAGCTATTAGAAGTGGAATGTCACAAAAAAATTGAAATATTTGCTCAATTTTATGTCTCAATAAATAGTGACCATTTTTGGTTTAGATAAGCTTTTTTGAGTTTGAATATTTTTTTGATGCTTTATAGGTGCCCAAGAGTGTGTCTTTATGGTTGTTTTTAATTTTTAAAGCTTACATAATTTTAAATAATTTTTATAAAAAAAAGAATATGTAATTAGCAGTTGACTCGAGTGAGAATCAAAAGGATAAGGGAAAGGAGAAGGCATGAGTGGGCACAAAATCATCTTTTAGACTCATTGTAAATGTAATTTTAGAAATTTAATGTGTGTGTTATGCATTATGGAAGTGGTAATTTTATGCTTAAGTGGTGTATTTATATTAGTTGATGTTATTAGTGGTAATTATTGACTTGAAATAAATGCATGAATGAAGATGAAATGTATGATGTGTGTGAGTGATGTTGTGGGCAAAAAATGCCCTATGGAAAGCATGAATGTGTGATGAAAACATGCATGCTTGATTGTTAATGTTAACTTGTGTGATGAAATTATTGAAATACAAACATTTTATCATGGAATAAGTGTATAAAGATAATTTTTTGGTGTTAGATCTCATATGGCGAAATGGTATGCTATTTTAGAAGGTATCTTTAATGATGATATATGTGATGTATGGTGAGAATATGCACATGAATCATTATGTTAAGAATTTAATGCAATATATTTATGTATGGAAGTTAACACATGAACATTTGTGTGTGTGGGTGTGTGACATGACTAAATGTCCTATAAAATTTGTGCATGTGTGTGTGTGTTCATGTTAACATGCTTTTGTGAAGGTATTAATGCCATTATACTCATGGTAGTGCTTATGTGACATACTTTAGGTATATAAATGTCCATTTTTTACTTTATGTGATTTTGAGTAAGATTATGGCATAATTAATGTCATATGCTTATTTTAGTTTGGAATTTATATAATGCTATGGTTATGCCCTTTGGATAAGATAATGCCTTATGAAAGGCATTATGGCCAAAATATGCCAAAGCCAGAATATGTTGATTTTTGTTGTAAGGTAAGCTAAAATGGCACACTTATATTAAGAGAAATGTATATGAGCATGAATATGCTAATGTCCTAAGTGGTTGATAATTATGCTATATAGTATGTGCATGTGAGTTATTTTATGCATTACTTTAAGTTTAGGCATAGGTATGATGAGAATAACAAATATAGTTGCCCGGTTGGTCATTTGTTGGCTTAGCCACCTTGTTGAAATTATTTAAGCTATTTATATTGATTTAACTAGGAGATTAAAATATAGTGATTTGCTTATACTAGTTAACAACTTAGATTTGATAGGCTAACTGGCCAACTAGGTGTTTAATAGTTGCTAAGACACTTTAGTGTAATTTAATGACCTTCAGGTCCGAATAATAACCATGGGGTCCGAATAATGACAGTTGGGTCCGGTAATGACCTTTCAGTTTAGTTTGGGGACCTTTGTTGTTTTAATGGCCTATGTGGCCTGGTATCCTTATTATTATTTTTTAGCTAAGTGTTTCCTTAAGTATGGCAATAAGATGTATAATGATTAATTTGTTATTGATTGTGACACTTATTTATAATGTTAGGCTTGAATATGGTTATTATGATAAATGGTTATATATGTGGTTGATGCATGCTTTAATGTTTTGTTTTTACGAAGAGCATATTAGAAGCATGTAAGACATAGTTGTATGCATTTATTTGCCACATCATGCATATACATGACAATGCATGAGCACTTTAATTTCTTTAATTGCACCACTAAGCAAATTTGCATAATGCATTATTTCATTTGCAATGCGTAAGTTGAAGTACTAGATTAGAGTCAAAGCCTTATATTTATTGTAGAACAAGAGTAAGATACTTGTTGTGTATTTTGCTGACTTGTAGATATTATTGTTGTAATGTAATTAGTTAGATGGCACTTGTATGTGCATATAAGATATTGGTCCTAATCTAGGATATAAATATTTTATAACTACTTAAACAAGTTTTAAAACTATATTTTGTTATCCATATGAAAATGTTCTTATGATATTGTGATGTTGTGATGTTAAGTTAATTTTGGATTATTAGGAGGACCAATTTGTGTTAAAAATGGGATGGATGAATTATAGAAGTGTTGTTTCTATATGAAGTTTACTATTCATTTTAGAATAATGTCTTGGTACAGTCGTTATGCTATTAGATTTTTAACATGAGGATTCCCGAAATGAATGTAACATGTTAAAATGGATTTTTAATTATTAAGAATTGAATTTTAAGATTTATATTCTAAAGTAAACATGAATTTAAAAAGGTTTTAATTTATTCAAAATTTTCAAAAATAGTAAAAGGGTTAAGTAAGTTTAATAACATATTTTGTGCACATTCCTTGTTTAGGTCAGACAATTAGATCGAGTAAGGGGTGTCAAATGTTCACTATGAAACTCTAGGTCACATAATTATTTTAACATATATTCTCATAAACATGTGTCGACTATGACAACATAATAGGTTACAACATTTAAGGTCTACATGTCAAAAATTTGGTATCTTAATGTCTATCCAATGACACTATCCCAAACATTAACTTACGGAGAAAAATACTTTTATAGCCTCAACACATCCCAACTACAATATCTCAACCTCTATACATATCAAATACTTTATTCACACATATCTCATACTCATACATCAATATAATCTCAATGCATATCATCAACATAGGTAACACTATACCTTAACATTTTTACAAAAAAGAATATGTAATTGGTAGTTGACTCAGGTGAGAATCGAAAGGATAAGGGAAAGGAAAAGGCATGAGTAAGCTCAAAATCATCTTCTAGACTCATTAAAAATGTAATTTTAGAAATTTAATGTGTATGTGTGTTAGTGTATTTAATGTGTGTGTTATGCATTATGGATGTTGTAATTTTATGCTTAAATGGTGCATTTATGTGAGTTGATGTTATTAGTGGTAATTATTGACTTGAAATAAATGAATCAATGAAGATGAAATGCATGATGTGTGTAGGTGATGTTGTGGGCTAAAAATGCCCTATGCAAAGCATGAATATGGGTGATGAAAACATTCATACTTGATTGTTAATGTTAACTTATGTGATTGAAATACAAACATTTTATCATGGAATAAGTGTATAAAGATAAAGTTTTGGTGTTGGATATCATATGGCCAAATGGTATGCTAGTTTAGAAGGTATCTTTAATGATGATATATGTGATGTATGGTGAGAATTTGCACATGAATCATTATGTTAAGAATTTAATGCAATGTATTTATGTATGGAAGTTAACACATGCGCATTTGTGTGTGTAGTTGTGTGACATAACTAAATGGCCTATAAAATTTGTGTATGTGTGTGTGCATTGATATTAACATGCTTTTGTGAAGGTATTAATGCCATTGTACTCATGGTAGTGCTTATGTGGCATACTTTGGGTATATAATTGTCCGTTTTTTACTTTATGTGATTTTGAGTAGTATCATGGCATAATTAAGTCTCATATACTTGTTTTAGTATGGAATTTGTATAATGTTATGGTTTTCACCTTTGGATGTGATAATGCCTTATGAAAGGCATTATGGCCAAAATATGCCAGAGCCATAATATGTTGATTTTTGTTGTAAGGTAAGCTAAAATGGCACACTTATATTATAAGAAATGTATATGAGCATGAATATGCTAATGTCCTAAGTGGTTGATGATTTTGCTATACAATATGTGCATGTGAGTTATTTTATGCATTACTTTAAGTTTAGGCATGGTTATAAGGAGAATAACGAATATTGTTTCCCAGTTGGTCATTTGTTGGCCTAACCACCTTGTTGGAATTAATTAAGCTATTTATATTGATTTAACCAGGAGATTAAAATATGGTGATTTGCTCATACTAGTTAACAACCTAGATTAGATAGGTTAACCAGTCAACTAGGGGTTTAATAGTTGCTAAGACACTTCAGTGTCTTTCAATGACCTTTAAGGTTGAATAATAACCTTCGGGTCCAGATAATTACCATTAGGTCCGGTAATGACCTTTGTGGTTCTAATGGCCTATGTGGCCTGGTATCCCTATTATTTTTTTTAGCTAAGTTTTTCGTTAAGTATGGCATTAAGATGTATAATGATTAATTTGTTATTTATTATGACACTTGTTTATGATGTTAGGCTTAATTATGGTTATTATGATAAATGACTATATATATGGTTGATGCATGCTTTAATGTTTTGCTTTTCTGAAGAGCTTATTATAAGCATGTAAGATATAGTTGTATGCATTTATTTGCTACATTATACATATGCATAACAATGCATGAGCACTTTAGTTTCCTTAATTACACCACTAAGCAAATTTGCTTAGCGCATCATTTCATTTGTGATGCATAGGTTGAAGGACTAGATTAGAGTTAAAGCCTCATATTTATTGCAGAATAAGAGCAAGCTACTTTTGTGCATTTTGCTAACTTGTAGATATTATTACTGTGATGTAATTAGTTAGATGGCACTTGTATGTACATAAGAGACATTGGGCCTAATCTAAGATATAATTATTTTGTAACTACTTAAACAAGTTTTAAAACTACATTTTGTTATCCATATGCAAATGTTCTTATGATATTGTGATGTTAAGTTGATTTTGGATGGTCAAGAGGACTAATTTGTGTTGAAAATGGGATTGATGAATTATAAAAGTGTTGTTTTTATATAAAGATTACTATTCATTCTAGGATAGTTTCTTAATACAACCGTTATGCTGTTAGATTTTTGACATGAGGATTCCTCAAATGAATGTAACACATTAAAATGGATTTTCAATTATTAAGAATTGAATTTTAAGATTTATATTTTAAAGAAAAAGTGAATTTAAAAAGGTTTTAATTTATTCAAAATTTTCAAAAATAGTAAAAGGGTTAAGTAAGTTCAATAACATGTTTTGTGCATATTCCTTGGTCAAGTTAGACAATCGGTTCGAGTAAGGGGTGTCACATGTTCTCTATGAAACTTTAAATCACATAATTATTTCAACATATATTCTTATAAACATATGTCTACTATGACCACATAATAGGTTAGAACATTCGAGGTCCTCACGTCAAAAATTTGGTATCTTAATGTCTATCTAATAACATTATCCCAAACATTAACCTACGGAGAAAAATACTTTTATATCCTTAACATATCCCAACTACAATATCTCAACCTTTATACATATCAAATACTTTATTCACACACATCTCATACTCGTACATCAATATAGCCTTAACACATATCATCAACATAGGTAACACTATACCATAAGATCAAGACCAACAT
>CANXYI010434861.1:0-13573 GCA_948208565.1 Hura crepitans | reverse complement strand
TGCCTGTGTCCTAATGAAAAAATTGAACAAGCTTGTTTAAACACTTTTAAAAGTAATTCATCACACTTGGATCTTATGGTCCCCCATATTCAGCCTAATATTAGCCTGTGCATACATTAGAACTTAGGACTTAGGCCATAGATAAAATATGCAAAGTTAGAGAGCCTCTGGCTCACATCAGCATTAACATCACATATAACCATTCATTCACAAATGAAAATGTATAATTACATAATTTACATCAGCACATCATAATCAATTAATTACAAATAATTCCAAAGCTTAAATACATTTTCCTACCCATTTCCCACTTAAGTACATAGATATCAAACTGTATAACAATTTCACCTAAAGTCTTCACTTGTATCATCTGAACCACTATCATCACACTTTATAAGGCTAATCCCCATTATAGTATACCTGCACACCAATATTAGTATATTGAGTATATGAGATACTCAGTGCTAAACTTAAAGTAATTTAATTATGTCATAATGTTATTAATTTATCTAAGTAGTTTAAGAATAATTTTATTTGATTTTATAACTTAATTATACTCTGGGGTGCCAATTTACTAAAATACCCTTATGGTATTTTTAAAGTCTAAAATAGTACTTTTGACTTAAGTAAATCATTTAAAGTGAGGATTATTACTTAATACATCCATACTTTGTAAGAATCACTTAATCTATCCCAAAGTGAAAAATTACTAAAATACCTTTTTACTTTATTTTTCTTACTTTCCCAGAAAAAGTCATCCACAAGCTTAAACTTTATCTTATATGTTTACTTTGCTTGTTACTTAACTTAACCCACTATAACCGATCAAGTATATCTATGCAAATTGTTCAATCTACCCTTTAGCTTGCCTTTTCTATGAAACTTACAAAATACTGTTCCATTGTGCTTAATTTTTATATTCATAATTTGTCTGATCATTTACTTAATTTAATTTTCTAGCTTGACTAGGAAGATGACACTTTAAGACACTGTATCTAGAAGGAAAATAAACTGGCATAGTGGTCCTCATTTTGGACCTATGCCACTGCACTGACATATGTGCCATAGTGGAGATTAGCTGTAGCCTCCCCAGACACAGTAAAGGTAACTGTGTAGCATAATGGAGATCAGCTTGTGGGCCTCCCTAACCATAAATTAATAATTAGGTCACATAACAAAGATCAACCCGTAGGCCTCCCCAATCACAAATCATCAACAATCACTGGGTGACATGATGGAGATCAGTATGTAGACCTCTCCAACCACCAATAAAAACCATTAAGAATAAGGTAACATAATAGAGATTAGTTTATGGTCCTCTCCAGCCACTAAATAACAATTGCAAAACTCTAAGTTGACTAGTCAACCCATCCAGTAGGTGTCTAACCAAAGGGCCAAGTAGCTAAATTTAACTTCATTTGTCAGCAAAAATTATTCTTATAATATTTAGATATAAAAAATAGATAGATAAAAATTTTATCTCATACTTTGAGAATTTATTTAGACTAGTATAACCACTTTTTAGCTCTACTGGGTAAAATCCCAAAGCAATTCTTAAGTTTGTTGTTGCCAAAATTTAGGATATCTTATGTTATTATTTATCAAGGCATTTCTACTTAAAAGATTAATACTTTCTATCTAGTGATATTTTTGGTTCTGGTAGAGGTCAACTGGATAGTTATAGGTTATTTGACCACTTTTAAAGTTACTTTCTAGGACTTTGTTAAGTAAAAATTTGACTTAGTTTTCAAGGTTTTTTTTCAGTACTTCACTGGGCACGAGGCCAATTGTAACTGGGCCAAGTCTATGGCCAAAATCTAGGCACAAATACCATCTCTAATTAAGCCAAATTCATGGCCAAAATATAGGCATTAAAGCTACTAGAATTGTGCTAACACCTTGGCAAAAATATGACTCAAAACTAGCCTCTCAAAGGCATAAATAAGGTTCTCTTTAAGGGTGCACTTGAAGTCATTTTATAAGCCATTATTTCAAGCCTTAACTAATAGTTTTATTGCAAATTCTTGTAGCCATTTCAAGGGACTTGTTTAAGGTGTACATTGTTATATTAATATATCATATCCTTAACTACTTTTAAGATAATTTTGTGTGAACAATTAAGCCATTGCCAATTTCTTAACTAACATCTTAATCAACTTATATTTTCATGCCAATATACCATGGTTTAAACTCATGGGTACTTAGGAAAAATGTGCTAAGTTTCCATTTCCTTGACATACAATGACATTATTAATCACATGTACATGCCATGAACTTAAGTGTGCCCACAAACATTTCATTCTAAGCCAATTATTGCTAAGGTACCAAGTAACATACCTAATACTCAATCATGAACACTCATGAGTACAAGCACAGTTATATAATCCATGGAGGATTCCACACCTCAATGTCTATAATTAACATCCTAGCATGCAAAGCACACCCTTAACTCATCTTAGGCAGTAGTTTACTCACTCAAACAACCATAGGCAGCAAATTCGAACAAGGTTTTTGAGGCAAAATAAGTATACACTAAGAAAAATATGCCATTTTTCTACTAAAAACTCAAGAGATGCCAACAACACAAGAGGGAAATTAAACTCAAATCTACCATTCTAGTCATCTTAATTTAAAGTTCACTAGATAAGCACCTAAAATCATAAAGAAAAGGCTAAAAGTCCACTTACATAACACTTTGAAGATGTCACTCCCATCTAAAGTCATATTGCCAGCCAAATTCTAGCAAGCGTGGCAGTCTTATTCTTCCTCTGTGAGCCACTAATTGCAATGCAATGGCCACCAATCCTATACACACACACATACAGGTCTTAGCTATGATTTAGCATAAAAAATCACCTAAAAACCTTAACAAATGAGGGAGATACAACCATAAACTCACCTTGGTGTCATAGTTCTAGACTATTCTAAACTAATCACTTTTTTTTTATTTTTTTCTCCTAAACCATAACTCTTTTCAGCTTGATTCATATTCCTCATGGTGCCTATCATCTAAAGGAATTTTTAGCCATTGAAATCACCTCATTTTGCCACCAAAGAAGAAAGTTATGGCCTAAATACTCTAAAGGTGGCGTCTACAATCTAGGGAGAAGGGAGGAAAATGAGTAAAATGAATTAGGTCCTTTAACAAGTGGAAATCCACTTGTCATGGCTCCTTTGTCACTTAGGAAGTGGGCTAAGCAATTTGGCAATGTTGTGGTGCCATCTTGACAGCTCAATGTTTTCCCGGTAATTCCCGAACCATCTCGATTTTTAGATAAATTTTGAAAATTCATAGAAATTCACTTAGACCTCTAAAAATTACACTATTTATTTTAAAATTACTATTTTAATCCCTTCTACTTGCTCATAAATTTTCTTGGCCAAATTCCACAAATAGGGTAGTTTTTCAAAATGCCTTGATTTGCTTGCTAACCTCGAAAATTTTGAGATTTTGGAAATGACCTCCGATTCCAAAAATTCTTTCACCATTAGACTCAGTGTGATTTTATAGCTTTAGGGTCTATTGTTTTTAGGTCTGTCCGAGAACATCCCGGGTCAATCCCAGCCCATAAAATTTTTATTATTCTAATGGATAGCTTTTTGACCCAAAATGAATTATTGGTTCTGCTAAATATTTAAAATTTGCCCATTTCATTAAATTAAGGCCCTCAAAGTTTCATGACCTATGCCACTACCTCAGTCCACATGCATGTTACCCGATACCCCGAGTGCACTCCTCAGACCCTGTGGCACTATTCTCAGAGTGTCGAAATATGGGCATTACATTTCTTCCCCTCTTAATAAAATTTCATCCTTAAAATTACCTGGAGAAAATAAAGGAGAATACTGAGCTCCCAATTGCTTATCTAGCTCTCCAGTAACTTCTTTTGTACTTTTATACCTCTATAGCACTATTATAGTGGTATGGACTCATCTCTATAACTATCTTATTTCATGAGTCATAGTTTACACTGTTTCCTTATCATAACTTGTATCTAGCTGCATCTCGATAGCTGTCATCAGAGTTGTATGTAACTTATCCAAATAGTATCTCCTAAGCACACAAAACATAAAAACACAGTGTTTTACTAGAGCTCAAGTGGTAATACAAGCCTGTATGCAAGAGGTCTTGACCTTATTAGTGCTATTGTAAGGTCTGATAACCTAGGACTCAATTACCTTTTTCTTTAGACCTTTGCACCTATTTCCTTAGACAAACCTCTAACTTAATAATCAACAGTTTCCTAATTTAAGTCAGTATATGATTCTTACCTAACCATACTGCTTTTAACCTTTTTCTTATTCATTTCACTTTTCTTTTGCCTCTTTATTAATCAAATCTATACTGGAGATTTTCTCTCTCTAACTCATTTCAATATGAAAGGTCCTACATTGTCTATCATACAATGCCTCATAGGGTCTATTTCCAAATTAAGCTGATTACTACTATTATAGGCAATCTTTGCCAAGAATATATGCATATATATAAAAAAAAACCATAAGCTTACTAATACTATCTAACAACATATGATCAGATATCTATATCACCCTCTCTGACTATCCATCAGACTAAAGATGATAAACTAGGTGATGAGTTAGTCTGGTGCCTAAAGCTACTCACAACTTATTCTAAAATTTGGAAGTAAAACAAAAAATTCTGTCCATATGACAGTCACTGGCATAACATGAAATCTGATAGTCTCATCACCATATAATCTAGCCAACCTATTTAAAAGCTAACCCATCCTAACTGGGTAACTTGAACTATCTTGATCAACAATTATTCATGCACCATTGTATTTACCTTTACTCAATAGTGAACTCATTACAATACTCAGAATTAGCTTTTCTCATACTCACTCTGGTGTAACTTTAGGATTCAGTAATTTAAAAGAATTTTGATGCCTAGCTTCTACCTACTCACATATCAAATATTGGGTATTATTTCTTCCACATTTCTTTCCCTACCAAGCCATTAAGTAATAAAATTTCTAAGCTTAGATTTTTTTCCACCCATAATGCTTGAAACAAAGAAACTCATGTATTTCCTTAAACATCTACAACTCAGATACTCTGTACAAAATGTACATGATCTATTGTAATGAGTCCATTATTCACTTACTATCAACTGAGACCCTATGGTCTTCCCCTTTTCAACTTCGCTAATTATCTGAACCATTTACTTATCCCTTATCTGATTCTCTACAATTTTGCTATTTGCAATTTAGCCACTATTGTCTCTTCTAACATAACTTGTCACTTAACACTCATAATCTCTCAAGGTCACCATAGGCTGCCCATACATAGCATCTACTATCATAGTAGCTTTCACTAGTGGATAGTCAATCAGGCAATTAAAATCCTAAATCACTCTATCCATCTTCTCTATCTCAGATCTATTTTTCCTAAGTAAAGGAATATTTCAGACTCTAATTGTAACACCCCTGCCAATTTCTACCTGAAGAAGGTAAGCTATGCTATTTCCCACTGAGGTTACCCATCCTAGGATTTTCTTAAGGGTCTTTCATTTAACTTTTACCTATATTTGACTAAGTTTGACCAACCACTTCTTTTAGTCCAATCTGATGATTTATTCCTTAATCACTCCCTATTTTAGGTCCGTTAAAATTCCTATCAGGCACTATCAAATATTCATGGAAATTCGAGCAGCATAGCGACTACCCTAATAACTAACCCAAATTAACCTGTAAGGAAAAAACACTTGAAATTTAACATCTGGCCTTATTCCTCATTGTGGACCCTCTGTTCTTCCAAATCTACACCCAGCAACACAATATCATATTTAAATCACTAGTCATAGGGTCATAGACCCATCAGTACACACATATGAAAAACTAAAAATTCATTTACATACATGTAGTTTATGGTTCCATCTGTATACATGTCCCATAATACCTACTCTATCCTATATACATGAGTGTATTCATATTTACATAACTCAAAAATGGAAAATAAAAAAATACCAAAAACACTAGGGCAACTACATCGGTGGTGTTGCTTGATGCTAATTTGGACTCTATTTCCAACCTGTGCATCAGAACACCGACACGCTGAGGACAACACTCAGTGGTGGAATAAAACAATTATATTATGTCCATGCAACATGTTATAGTTCTCGCACAGCCAGTGATCCTAGCACCCTACATTTCCATATTCATTTAATTCAGGTAATTATCTAATTTTTCAATTCATTTATCCTTCATTATCGCTTATTTTACAATTTTATTGGCCAATGCTAGATAGACTACACATTAAGACACTAGACAGTGGGATGCGTCCTATGCAGTGGCCCACTTTTAGGGCTTAGGTAGCCGCACCAACTCACTCAATACATAGTGAACTATTTAAAGACCACTCCCAATACCAAACCATCAGATACTTAGGGACACGTCCGTATATCACTCCCAATATTTACAAATCAATTAGACAATACACAAAGGTGGATACTTAGGTACCCGTCCATAGACCACTCCCATATAATGGAGATCAGTCCATTGACCTCTCTAGCCACCAACTAGCAGCTATAAAACCCTAAGTTGACCAGTCAAGCCATCCATTGGGTGTCTAACCAATGGGCCATGTAGCTTAATTTAACTTCATTTATCAGCCAAAATTATTCTTATAATATTTAAATCACAAAAACAAGCATTTAAAAATTTTATCTAATATTTTAAGAATTTATTCAAATTGGTATAGCCACTTTTTAGCTCTACTGGGCAAATTCCTAAAATAATTCTTAAGTCTGTTGTTGCCAAAATTTAGGATATCTTATGTTATTATTTTTTTGGACATTTCTAATTAAAAGATTAATACTTTTTGTCTAGTGACATTATTGGTTCAGGTAGAGGTTAACTAGACAGTTATAAGCCATTTCAACCACTATTAAAGTTACTTTTCTAGGACTGTGTTAAGTCTAAATTCAACTTAGTTTTAAAGGTTCTACTTAGTACTTTATTGGGCATGAGGCCAATGTTACTAGGCCAAGTCCATGGCAAAAATCTAGGCACAAATGTCGTCTCCAACTAAACAAAATCCATGGCAAAAATATAGCCACTAAAGCCACTAGAACTGGGCCAACACCATGGCCAAAATATGACTCAAAACTAGCCTCTCAAAGGTATAAATAAAGTTCTCTTTAAGGGTGTACTTGAAGTCACATTATAAGCCATTATTTCAAGCTTTAACTAATAGCTTTAGTCTAAATTCTTTTAGCCATTTCAAGGCACTTGTTTAAGGTGTACACTACTATATTAACATATTATATACTTAACTACTTTCATGACCATTTCATGCCAAAAATTAAGCCATTGCAAATTTCTTAACTAACATCTTAATCAACTTAAATTTTCATGCCAATATACAATGGTTTGAACTCACAGGTAGTTAGGAAAAGTGGACTAACTCTCCAATTCCTTGATATATAATGACATTATTAATCATATATACATGCTATGAACTCAAGTGTGCCCATAAACATTTCACTCTAAGCTAATTATGGCTAAGGTACCAAGCAACATACCTAATACTCAATCATGAACACTCACGGGTACAAGCATAATTACACAATCCAAGGAGGACTCTATACCTAAATGTCCATAATTCACATCCTAGCATGCCAAGCACACCTTATACTTATCTTAGGCAACAATTTACTCACTCAAACAACCATAGGCAGCAAATTCCAGTAAGCTTCGTGAGGCTAAATAAGCAAACAGTAAGAAAAACATGCCATTTCTTACTAAACACTCAAGAGATGCCAATAGCACAAGAGGGAAATAAACCTCAAATCTACCATTCCAACCATCCTAATATAAAGTTCACTAGCCTAGGCACCCATAAACATGAAGAAAAGGTTGAAAGTACACTTACATAACATGTTGAAGATGTCACTCCCATCTAAAGACATGCTGCCAACCCAATTCCAACAAGCATGATAGTCTTATTCTTCCTCTATAAGCCAACAATTGCCATCCAATAGCCCTTAATCCCATATACACACACACACACACTCATATAGGTCTTAGCTATTATTTAACATCAAAAAAGCCCAAAAACCCTAAGAAATGAGGGAGATACAACCATAAACTTACCTTGATCTCATGGTTCTAAACTGTTTTGAACCAGTCACATTGTTTGATTTTTTTCTCCTAAACCAAAACTTCTATTGGCCTAATTCTTATTCCTCGGGGTGCCTAACATCTAGAGGAACCTTTGGCCACTGGAATCACCTCATTTAGCCACCAAAGAAGAATGATATGGATTGAATACTCTAAAAGTTGCGTCAACAATCTAGGCAGAAGGGAGGAAAATGAGCAAAATGAATTTGGTCCTTTAACAAGTGGAAATTAACTTGTCATGGCTCTCTTGCCACTTGGCAAGTGGGATAAGCCATTTGACAATGTTGTGGGTCTCATCTTAACACCTCAAAGTTGTCTCGGTAATTCCCAAACCATCATAGTTTTTTGGCAAACTTTGAAAATTCATATAAATTCACTCATACCTCTAAAAATTACACTGTTTATTTTAAAATTCCTATTTTAATCCCCTCTACTTCCTCATAAATTTTTGTGGCCATATTCCACTGATAGGATAGTTTTCAGACTGCTTTGATTTGCATGCCAACCTCAAAAATTATGATATTTTGCAAACGACTTCTGATTCTAAAAATTCATTCACTATTAGACTCAGTGTGATTTTTTAACTTTAGGGTCCACTATTTTCGGGTCCATCCAAGCACATCCCGAGTCAGTCCCGACCAAAAATTTTTTTATTGCACTTATGTGTAGCTTTTAGCCCGAATTAAATTATTGGTTCTACTAAATTTTAAGATTTTTCCCGTTACATCAATTAAGGCCCCTCAAAGTGTTATGATCTGTGCGATTACCTCGATCTACATGTAAGTGAGCTAGCACCATGGGTGCACTCCATGGGCCTTGTGGCACTATTCTTGAAGCCTCAAAACATAGGCATTAAATAATATGCCATGAAAAGTTGCCACACACCTAGCCCACATACCAAGATAATCTCTCAACCAACTAAGGTTTAACATCAACACTCCCATTTTTCACTACACACATGCACAATTCATGCATTTCCATATCAAACACCTTAGAAATCATGCCAATGTCACCTTAATCAAGCCATACTCACACCACACACATCACTCACATGTCTTAGCCAAAGGAGGATATACCCCTTCAATTCATTCTTTTTATCAAATAACCATCCCAATTATTATTCCACACACAAATTGTGTAATCATAAGTCTAGTTCACAATAACAAACACTTCAACCATGAAATCCTTAACTTTGATACAAGGTTTCTACATCTTTTACACATGAAACATAAAGTACATGATTCCAATGCCTTAAATTCACATACTTCATCAACTAGGAGAACTTCTCCCACATCTTAAGCTTAAAAAGGGCCTAGTTGCACCGTACTTTGCCTTATACTCTATACATGCCTCCTTCCCTTTAAAAATTAACGAAAAATTCCATGAGGCCCCAAATGCAAATCCAAGAGTGTAGGCATTTTTAGATGGTAAAATCCTCTAAGAAATAAATAAAAAAGGGACAACACACTTACACACCAAGAGTTGGTTTCCAAGCACTCTTTTATGTACACTTGGATGTTTTTGAATTTCCTTGAGCTTTATGGACTTCTATAGCATCCAATCCCTTTATGAATCAATTCAAAACACATTAAGAGGATTTTTTTATGGCAATTAGGGATTGCTTTAGCTTTAAGAAGCAATAAAAATCATCACATTTATTTTAAAAATCCTCAATTAGTCCCATTTAGAGGCTTGTAAAATTTCATAGCCAAATTCCATCAATAAGATAGTTAACCAATTTCCTTAATTTGCATACAAAACCTAAAATGAAGAAAAGTTACAAATGACCTTAGAATTCAAAAGTTCCTTCACCAATGGACTCAAAGGAATTTTTAACCTTTAGGGTATGGTATTTTTGGATCTTTCTAAGCATATCCTAGGTCATTCTCAACCCAAAACCATTTAAGCCTACAGCCTTCTAGATTATAGCCTAAAATAATTTCTTGGTTTTTATAAATCTTTAAATTAAGCCATTTTTGTCATTTTTAGGCCCCTTAAAAGTTTCATGACTAGTATACCCCACTACGAGCCTTAAAAAGGTGGCCCGGCACTCGAGCACACTTTTTAAGCCATGAAGGAACTATTCATAGAGTTTTGATTTATGGGCATTACAATCCAAGTGCTAAAAAATCAAGTGGTTTTACTTAACCCTTTCATATACTATTACAGTGCAAGAAACTCCTTTCACCATCTTTTATTCGATCCAGTTAAAAGTATGGACTTGTGTTAACTTAAAGCTTAACTAAGTATGTATAATTAAACATTGGAAATATTATATTAAAAAATTCACCTTTATTCCAAAAATTCCTTTTGTGAATCCCATTGACACATGGCATCTTAGTTTGGTCAAAGATTCCTGAATAAAGATTAATCAACAAAATTGTGAGATAAACTTCCCTCTATAATATGGGGTGGTGAAACATTTGTTAATTACTACCCTACCTTTCAATATGTCATTCCGTCTCTATATAATTCTTGTTCGAAGTAAATGCTTTGGAGTCAAAGTATGTCACTCTACATTTAAGATAGTTAGTGACCTTAAGTCTAAGGATACTTGCACCACTAATATGATAAGATACTTTTATTAACATAGATTAAGTATCCATGTGACGATCTCATTATAGGTCTCTATTGTACTTACTTCCTAAGTAAGCATCCACATGTTAACTCCTAGCATCTTTATGCTTATACCTTATGGGAACTACCACTTAATCTAATTAAAAAGTACAACATATGCTAATCTATCCATATTAACAACATCTTATCTTACTAATACTATGATTAGGGATATTTTGGTATATTGCATTTGCATGCAATAGGAATCTCACATCATGAACACTTCAAGATTTCCTCTGCACTATGGTTTATACTAGGGTCATTATAACATGATATAAGACATTGCAAACAATTATAAGTAACATATAAAAGTACTATGATATAAAGAGAAATGCCTTTTACATTAATTCACAATGTTTAAACACATGAATATAACCCTATTATATAAGCTCTAGGGCATACATCTAACATCTTTAAATGTCAAAATTTACAAATAATCCAATAGTGAAGGAATTTTAATTTTTTAAGGTCCTTTGATTTATATTCGAAATTTATTAATTACTCGAGTCAATAGTAAACCTAGTTCCCTTCGGAGTTTTGACACTAGATTTTAGGGGTCTCTTAACAGGGAATTTTGAGAACTTTTAGCTCCAAAATCATGAATTTTGGATGTCGTAAATAATTTATTTGCATTTTTAAAGCATAAAACATAAATTAGATTAATATAGGCCATCAAATTGACATATGTCATGATCCGAGTAGTCTATGTGTTTAATATAAAAGGTGGCATATCTATAGGGGCATATGTTCTAACCCTTTTCTTTTTACTCCTTTTCTCCCCCTAGGTCGATGCCATCTCCCACCACCTCATCCCTTTCTTTTTCTTTATTTAACCCTTAAAATAAATGGAATTCTTCCACTTGAGACATTAATCTTTACCTCTATTATCTCTTGAGCCTAAATCTACCAATAGAATTAAAAAAATTAGCTAATTAAAGAGATTTAAGCACTTTTATAAACAGTGCCCAAAGTTAGTGTACGTGGTTCTTTCCAAATTATTAATTTTTGTTAGGGTAGTATTAAGTGCGTAGAGTATGCCTATGTTATTAGTTCTCAATTTAGAAGTGTATTCGATTTTTATTGACTTTTAAACCCTAAACCCTATTATGTTTCTAGGAAAAGAGAAGACATTTCTAAAAATGGAGTAGGACTAGCATTGATAGGTTGAATTAGAAGGCAATAGGGCTTGTACTAAAAGAATTTAGTGTAATATATGTTACATAGAATGTATGTTTTTTACATATATATATATGAGAGTGTGTATGGAAATGGGACATTATGTATATATGCCAGTAATTGCATGTGGTAAGTGTGTCAATGTAATATGGTGAGCATATAAAGCTTGAATTTGTGAAGATTGCATAAGAAAAAAATGCCTATGTCGATGAGGTGTATGGTCGAATGGTGTCCTTAGGGAGAATGAGTGTGTGCATGTGTGATTGACATAGAAATGGCATGTAAATAAGCTAATAAGTTAATGGCAAATGTGATAGTGATATGAGATTAAAAGAAATGAAATTTGCAGGCTTGTGTGTGTAATGGCCATGAGGTATGTATGCTTGTGAGGGGTGTATCTTGTTAGGTTCAATGGCCATTGATATGAATTATGCTTATAAACATGCAATTCTAAGAATAAGATAACTAGAAATAGAGGAAAGGAATTATAGGAATTTTTTATTGTTAAAATGCTATAATAAGTGATGAAAGTAATGTGATATTACTCAAATAAGTTTGGGTAACATAATATAGACACATAATGGCATGAATACCTAATGATTATGAACACAGAAAATGGGCTAAGTGAATAGTAAACCATAAGTTCCTAAGATAACTAAAATAATGGTTGAGTGAATATAAGAACGTGTATATAATCAATATGATGTCATTGAAAAGGGAATGACTCGAGCATGTACATAATTACTTATAACAGAGGATTTAAATAATAGCAGATGTTAGCTTATATTAGTCAGACACCTATTGGACATGTTGACCGGTTATCTAAGGAGTTAGTAGCTGCTAGGGGCTTTGGTCTATGTGAATCATCCCCTATTTTTATGGTATGATAGGTGTAGCCACCAAGGTTCTAATTATGAGCTCTACACAGATGGTTATTAGGAGGTCTATATGGTCTAATCCTTATGACCCGTACCATCTTAGATATTGGGAGGCCTAGATAAGTTAATCCCTAATACCCATATAAGCTGAGATTTGGGATATTAGGAGGTCTCTCAGGGTTAATCCCTACTATCTCTATTGTTAGGAGGTCCTATATGACTAATCCTTACCACTTCAATGTTAGGAGGTTCTTATGACTTAATCCTTATTTATCGAGTAATGATGGGTAAGTGTAGCTACCGAGGTCTAAAATGTTGGCTACTACACAAGTTGGATACCATTATCTAGTGTCTTAAAGTGTAATCTTTCGAGTATGGGCCTAAAGCCAAATAAAAAGGTAAATGTATGCAATACTAAAATCAAACTCATATATTTTAAATGGTAATAAATAAGGATATCGGGATAAAATTTAAATTGCATAAATGATAATACAGTGTAAAATAAAATGAACTAGATTTTATATTAAGTGACTAACTTATAATTTGAATTGTAAATATGGCATAATTGGAATTGTAAATAAGAGAAGCCTATATTACTAAAGGGTTTGCATAGTGTGTGCTACATATATGTGTGATACAATTCATATTAAATTATATTCACCATTATGTATACTCAGCGTGTCAGTGTTCTCGATGCATAGGTGTAAAATAGTATATCACTTTTTAGACTTAACCTACAGTGTACCTACCAGTCTCCTTTTAGGT
>CANXYI010434740.1:0-16238 GCA_948208565.1 Hura crepitans | reverse complement strand
GGGCATATTTTTATGAGTTTATTAAAGGGTTTTAGGGCTTGAAATTTAAGTCTATATTCTTGAACATTTAGGTCAAAAGCTCTATGATGTTAATGAAATTCATGTTTTACCCCGTGTACCATGTGCATGTGAATGAACCTTGATCATAAGTCCAATATTTTGAATATCTTATGATGTCCTTATGTAACTATAAAGCTTATTATAGTTATAAGTGATCATATGATGTTGTTATATTAATTTAAGCCTAAGTTAGCCATGCTATGCATAATGTAATATATGTTATGAGCATATGATTTAGGCTATGCTAATATGGAAAATGGCCAATGAGATAAAGAAATGTCACGAGATGATGTGCAATGTATAATTGGTATAAATGACACAATATAATGAGTTTAATAATGCTTGTATAGTTAGACAACTTAATTTGGATAGGTTAACCGGTCAACTAGGATTGTAGTAGCTGCTAGCATACCTACAGGTATGAGACCTACGGGTCATTGATTTATATGCTAATAGGCATGAGAGCCTTCGGGCCTAAGATTTACTTGTCGATATGTATGAGAGCCTTTAGGCCTAAGTTTACTTACCTTTGTGGTAAGAGAGCCTATGGGCTTAAGTTTACTTACCTTTGTGGTATGAGAGCCTACAAGCCTAAGTTTACTTACCTTTATGGTATGAGAGCCTATGAGCGTAAGTTTACTTACCTATGTGTTATAAGAGCCTTCGAGCCTAACTTTTACATCTATGGATATGGAGAGCCTTCGGGCCTAAGTTAAGCATCTTTAGATGTGGAAAGCCTTCGAGCCTAAGTAATTTTGTTGTCAGTCTTATTTAGTTGTCTTATAGATATAGGCATTGGTTAAATGACTAAAATGGCTTGTAAACGCATAAATTGTATATTAAATAGCATTAATATGTGATTTATCGACATAATATGAGCAAATGACCCAAAATTGGTTTTGAGATGCTTGAATGTGTTCATTTTTATTTGTATGAATATTTATGGTAATTATATATGTATACATCTCAAATGCTAATATGGATAGCTATAAGGTGGACTATGGTACTTATGATCGAAAAATAGGTATGTCACTACTAGTTGCAATATATAAGTTCAGTATGATTTTTACCATGTCTTCTGGCTTATAAATGGCTAATTGATGAAAATGGTGATTTTGGCATAAATGATGCCTAAAGAATAATACTTTATGTATGGGATGCATTATGTCCATTAAATGGTGGTTAATTGATGTTTTAATAATGCCTTGGTAATTGTGCCATCAAATGCATTGTTTATGCTTGTAATATGCTTGTTGGCATAAAAGACACCATAAATGCATGAACATGACCCTACAAAGAAAGTTGGTTTATGTTGCATGTAAATCATAAAAAAATGCATTTTTGTAATATTAAATTCAGATATAGTATGTATCCATTACAGATATGCTATATATTGCCTTTTTACAAGTTAAAGTGATTACACCACTAAGCAAAAGCTTAGCGCATTACTTATTTGTGATGCGTAGGTAACAGGGCAGTAGATTAGAGCCAAAGCTTTTAAAAGTAGGAGACACGAAGATAACCCCTGCGTGGGTTTTTTTTAATCTTTTGTAATAGTAGTCATGATGTAAATGTGATGTTATTATAGTTGTGTGCTCTTGTGATCCCGAAGGGATTGGGTTTAATCTACATTTTGCAATGGGGTTTTGTAGTAAATAATTTAACTGTGGATTTTATTTTCTGTTGTCTCGCATGCTATGTGTGATGATTGTTAACATGCATGTGAGAATGTCGATTATTAGAGACTAAGGCTCTTTGTGATGTTGATGTGTTTTTAGAGGGTCAGGAGGACCCATGTGGTTTGGAGATGTGTGTTGTGATATATAAAAGTGTTTTTAAGTAAGTAAAAATTTGGGAAAGTGTCCCGGTATAGTTGTTATATTGTCAGATTTTCCATATATTAGTGCATTTCCAAGTCAATAAATGTTTTCTCATATAAAAGTTTTAAATTTTAAGTGATTTTGGATAATGAAATTGGATATCATTTTACGTGCACGCGTCCTCTATTCGGGTCCGGTGTGCAAATGAGGCAGAGGGTGCAATAGTTGTAATGCGTGAACCTTTGAGTTATTATGATGTCTTGACCTTTGAGTCTAATACATTGATCTTCAAATCTTATTTTTTAAACTTCAAGTTTGATGTGTGCTGATCATTAGATTTAATATTTTGACCTTCGAGTTTAATGCATCCAAGGTCTATGTGGTTCTGATCGCCTAGGTGGTCCACTTGATACTCTGTTATCCATATTGTATATGTTTTATTAGCTATGGGTATGATTAATGGAATAATTTTAAGGCATAATTAATGGCATAACTAAAGGCATAACACAAGTGATTTCACAATAATGAAGGACAAAATGGATTTCATGATGTGTTATGTTTCAAATTATGCATGACATATATAAATAATATGTGAATTTTATAATAGTAATAATGTGATTTTAGTCATCTTTTAGCTCATATACATATCATGTACCACCTATATTATCATGTGATTATTAGCATATGAATGAATGAATATTTAATGTATGATGTTTATGGCATAATCTATAAGTTATGTCGATTACACCACTAAGTTATTGCTTAGCACATTGTCTATTTTTGTGATGCATAGGTAAGGAGACTATTTGAGCCGAAAGCCTCAGATCACCAAGTTATCAAGAGAAAGAAGATTCTTTTAGTATATTTTGAATTTGTATATCTAAATTTTTGATGTATAAATAGAAAGCACTTATATGATGTAATTTTTGGGAATGGGGGCCTAAGCTAGATGTAAATGTCAATTTTTAGATTTCAAAAGTCTATAACTTATTTTAAAGTTGATTTTTGAACTGTTTTAATTGTATGCTGCTATAAATGATGCATGATTTATGATGCTATGTTATTAGTTGATTAGGGGTGATTAGGAGGATCATAGGAGATGTGAAAATGTTTATAAAAGTGCCTTTTATATTACAGGTTACTATTCATATTTGGCATAATGTCTTGGTATAGTTGTTATGCTGTCAAATTTTCGGCATAAGGATTTCCAAATGTGGAATGTAACTAGTTTTTGAAAATTTTTTGCAAACTTGTATTTTTATAAAATAAACATTTTGTTAAGAACAATTTTATCATGTTTGAAAAGAGTTATCATGTTATGAGTTTAGTAATGCATTTGTGTGCACATTGCGTTTATGTGCACATTCCTTATTCGAGTTCAGTAATAGATCAAGTAAAAAGCGTCACAAGCCCAACCAAGGAACTCCCAGTGCTCATCTAGGCTCTCTAGCACTCCATCATTCAGCAAGCATAGTAGCTCTATGAACTAAAAGAGGGACAACTGATATCTTACCCCTAACACTATGAACTAGATCACTATAGTGTCACTCGAATGGGCATGGTGATACTGAAGCATGCTCCAAAACTTTAGGGAAAATCTAGGGTATGTGGCATGTCTCTAAAAGTAAAACTCGTACCATCTGACCCATGTGAAGAGCTAGTGACTTGCTCAATGATGCCAAGGTCTCTCAATGTGTGGGTGTATAAGTAGCAACTCCTAATGAGTGTAATAATAGAGAAGTGACAAAAATGCTCAGCTTTTTCATGGTTGAGCCAGTCAAGTGCTACCATGTGCTTAGGCATAGGCTAATAATATGGGTGGCTCTATTGGCATCTAGGTGGCATAGGGCAATATTTAAAGCACAAAGGAATATGTAAAAATGGATGTCAAAGTACGTAAGTTAGTTATAAGAAAATAAATGAAAAAAATGATGCTTTTATAGAAAATCTAGGTAAAATAGCCATTTTGAAAATGGCAAATTGATCATTTTTGAACAACTGAAAATGGCCATTTTTCTTTAATATGAAATGACCATTTTGACTTCAACAAAAAATCGGTTCAAGCCTTCATTACAGCAAATGGCCATTTTTTAGTCAAAAATCGCCATTTTAGACTTTTTACCCATAAATACAATTATGCATGCATAAATCCTCATGCCACTTGAGTTTTCTTTACTTTTTGCTTCAATGGGTGATGAATTTCTTTAAAAACTCCATAAAATTCTTAATCTCCCCTCCACCTAGGCAAATCCTACTTTGGCTCCTTTTAATGGCTTGAAATTTCTTTAGCGGGTCTAAATTGATCTACCTTTTTTAGAGTTGCGACTCATTTTTGGGACCCACAATTTCATTTTTTTAATTCTCACATTTGGAGTTATGTCCTTTATTTGAAGAATTTACTTCAATACTAGGGTGTCTTATTCATCTGATGCTTTGCCTTGCTACCTGAATTGTGTTACCCACTATCCATATGAGGTGGTCAAGATATTAGGGATACTACCTTCAATGGCCATTAGATGGGTTCTTAAGAGAGAGCCTATTGCTCTGGATTCTTTGTTGGCTTACTCTAATAGTCATACAGACATCCCATCTCTATAAGTTATGCTTATTTGTTCATCTTCTTTGCCAAATATCTTATTGTTACTTCAGAAGGCCATTTTGAGAATTATCACTTATTCAATGTGACAAATAACATTAGAAGAGGCCTAAATCCCTTTCCTCTAATTCTCACTGAGACCATCATGGGCTTGGATAGAGTGTAGTCAAGTAGTGCCAATTGTTTTCATGAGAACCCTCTTCTTCTCAGGTATTAAGTAACACAGTTTTTTAAAGAATAGATTGCCCTTAATAGGTTTTTGCCTTATTTTTTTGTCTACTTTTTGCAACAAATTTTTTAAGGATAGACTACCTTTAGTAGGTTTTCACTCTATCCTCAATTTGGTCTTTACTTAAAAAGCCCTTTAAGGTTTTCATTCCTAACAATTTTCTTTTTTTTCTTATAGATCTGGCTACAAGAGAACTTTCATTTGTTAAAAGACCCTCCCTCTTGGGTTCTTAGATTTTATAGCCTAAAGCATTTATTGCCTTATGTGATTTTGTATCACTTTTCAAATGTTGAGTAGTGGGTTTTGGTTAAGTGCTATAACTGATGATAGTATAAATTTTAGGAGCTTATAAATTCTCTTACAATATGTGCGATAGAGTGCCGTATTAGGCTACATTCCTCTAGTCAGTTTAAACAAAGTCACATTCTACAATCTTGACCATTGTGTGAGGTAGTTTGGTAAGACCTAAGGTATTGTTACTCATCTATTATCTTTTAGAAGGGGGGATTTGTCTGTCACTTTTGCTGCTAGATACCATGATTTAGGGAAGCAATTACCTCTAAAGATTAACATTCCTCTTAAAGTTGCTTGAAATTTTTAACCTTCTGATGCATACAAAGAATAGGTGACAAACTCTTCTAGAGACAATCGATCCCGTTGGTTGAAAGTGCAAGGTGAAAGTAGTAACAAGAGATAGAAGATATGAAAATACAGTCTTCTATTGCTTCTCTAAACTTTAATACAAAATAATATAATTTGAATAACAATATATCTATTTTTATATACCATAAGAAGTTCAATCAATCTTATTAAAATGGTCCTATTTACTTACATCATATTGGCATTTTATGATAATCATAACATGACATTAATGCAACAACACATATCCTTATTTAATTAAAGGAAATCTTAGTTACATCTTAAACTCTTGTCATCAATTACCCTTTGCAAGTTTTCTTGATTGACTATTTTTTGCTAGCCCCCTAGTTGTTACATAAGATGCCTTGTTTTAGTTTTCACCTTATCGAGACACCCACTTTAAGTAAGGCTACCATTTTTTTGGTTTTTAATCTGCAAGGCTATTTTTCTCTTCTTTTTCTCTTTTATTTGTCTTTACCCAAAGAAATATTTTAATCTGTCTAAGTTTATTAGTTTCTTAAACTCATTCTATCAAAATCTATGAGCATTACAGCCCATCTTGGCAATAATAGCTTAAGGATGAATGGTCCTTCCTAATTCGGTTTAAACTTTCCCCTCAAATCAGTCAAACCTGGTCTCATATGTTTGATGACTAAACCCACATCTTTTAACTTGTGAATTTTCATCCTTTTATCAAAAGTTTCTGTGACACCCCTGAACCAACTCGGTAACTAGATTTGAATGAAAGATGGCACATTGTGACACCTCCTACCTGAACCATTACTAGTCCGAATAAGAGATGACACATTAGCCAATTTTACCATTATCTTCTTAAAACCCTGTTATATATATCTACATCTTAAGCATATTGGGCCCACTTATAGTTTAAACCAATGCTATGGATACACATATAAAATACTATTATTTTGTTCTAACAGAAATTTGACAGCATAATGGCTATTCGATAACATGTCTCAAAATAAACCAATAGAATAATGCTTCTATTATATTCTAAAACTCAAACTCAGCCAACTGGGTCTTTTTGACCCTCTAACATCATTAACCAACATGTAGTGACATTAGTCATCTCAGTTATAACACACATCATAGTCTCAGCATATATCACAATGTCAATATCAAAGTATATTAGGCACACATCATATAATAATTACACATTACTAGTATCCGTCTATTTAGTTTACATGAACAGTGTATTTTGATAAGATATACATATACATCATCACACTAGACCCACACCCTATTTGTCTACATATGAGTGCTAACTAGTCTTATTTCTAACACACTAAAGATATATGAAAACATACCAAAATGAGAGACTATTTTTACCGCACTATTATCTTGAGGCTGGATCTATCTATGACCTATGCATCGAAAAACTCAATATGCTAAGCATAAAGCTCAATGGTGTATTTGATAAAATATACACACACATGTATATTCATTTATGGCATGCATGCATCTCAATAACAGGCATGTCACTTAACATTTATACATTTTCCTTGTTTGTGTTGTTATTAATTAGTCATTTTAGGTTGTTAACTTACTATAGCTTATGTATACTCATTAGCTTATATGTACTCATTTTATGCCACTTACCAGTTCCAAATTACTATGTATGATTATAATTAATTCCTTTCTTAGTTACATGCCATCATTTAGTCACATATTTATTAACTAAGTTATTTATCATGTCATTATAAAGTTATTTCCAATTTACTAAGCTCGTTAACCCATAATTATTCATCCATTTATTTCATATTCTTATGTCCCATTTTCATCATTTCCATTTGTAGCCTATATCTAGAAGACATCAATCCCAATAACAGATATTAGGATCATGTTATGCAATGGACCACATTTTAGACCTGACGGTTGCTACACCAATATGTCATGCCAATGTAATGTGCAATGGTCCTATTGAACTTCCCGACAGTTGCACTCACTTTAAGTTATGTGCAGTAGTTCTATTGGACTTCTCAATAGCTACACCCGTATTATAATCAATATCATCAATATAGCTAATATATAGGTGTGCAATGATCTCATTAAACCTCCCAGTGATTGCACTTGCTTAAGAATACATGCAATGGTTCTGTCAAACCTCCCCGTGGCTACACCCCCATTATATAATCAAATATAATCAATTATCAATAATAATGACACTGAAGTGTCTTAGCAACTGCTATATCCCCTAGTAGACCGGTCAACCTATCCAATTAGTTGCCTAACATATATAGGCTATCCATATTGTATTTTCATTATATACAATTTATATGCCTCACATACATTTTCCTCACACCATTTCCATTCCCAATTTTAGAGTCTAATTACATATGCACAGTTATAATTCATCATAATATTTTGTCACGTTAGGTAATCACTTTATATCACTCATTTATCATGTCATTCCCAATGTCTCATTTCACATTCTCAATCTATATTACATTAATATTTGTTATGCCATTTCTCTTATTTACATGTTATCAAACAATCAATGCTCATTTCCTTTCACATTACATTATCATACATATAACTATACATATTACACTAATGTACCTTAATCATTATGTATTCATTCATTATGTAACAGTTCTACATTTCATGCCACATTCTTAATTATGTATACATACATTAATGCACATATTTCATAGACCATACATCAATGCATTTTAGCTTATTATACCTTAATTATGTCAATTACACAATAATTACCTAAATTCTATACAACATGCACATTTTCCATCTTCGATATTTAAATCGTTTTCACTCTAATTTTCATTCATATTAGTCCATTAACATGCATTAAACCCTAATATACCCCTAAAGTCAATTTAGGGTTATTATAACCTCTAAAATCATGCAAACCCTAAATGACACCTATTATGGAATTTTTACAATTCACACTTCCAAGCATATATTTTATTGAATACACTTATAAAGAGGTTATTCGATGTCTCATATATGATTCTATAGCTTCTCTTTACCTTTGGTTTTGTCCTCCTCTAAGTTCTTTAAATTCCATAATATAACATTAATTAGAAAAATTCATAGAAAAATATATACAACTCTAAATCTGAAGATAAAATTAGAATCACGATTTAGAGCACCTCTAGTTATCTAGAAAAATGATCGAAGCTTGATTTAGGGTTTAATGTGATTTAGGGGTTTAAAATTATAAACCATCAAACCTTTCTTTTCACCTCTAAACACTTTTTTTCTCATAAAACTGACACTAGAATTGAGCTCTAAGCACTATAAGAATCATTTTCCATATATTAATCTAAGGATTTCAGGAAGAATTGAGTGAGATATGAAGAAAAATGGATAAAGAGAAAGAAGTTAACAAAAGTGTCAACTTTTAGAGTTTTGAGTAAGAAGATGAGCTTACTTTGGTCCTATACACACACGCACATTTCATTATTTATATTAAGAGGTTAGATGGCCATAATTTTGCCATATGGCGATCTAACGCTCCGTATTAATTCTATTTATATTTTAAGCCTAAAAAAATATGAAATAAATGTTAAAGGGTTCTAAAATTACTCCTTTTAGTGTCTAAAAACTTTAAGAATATTCGATTAAGAGGCTCTAAAATCTCAAGTCCAAATTCAAATGGAAACTAGGTTAACTATTCATTTGCATATTTAAGAGATTTTGATTAAATATCAATTAATGTCAAAAAATTCCAATTCTACCACCATTGAACTATTTGGAATTTTTAACCTTCAAGTCATGCTATTTTCAAGTTAGTCCGAGCACATGCCAACCATTTTGCAACCTGAGTAAACTTAAGTCATTATTCATTAGCTATCGATGTGAAAAATTTTATTGGTTCAGTGGCTAGTGCAAATAACTTCATTTTTATCATTATTTTACCCATCACAGTTTAATGACTAGTACTCCCTTTTGGCCATTGCAGTGTGACCTGATTACTTGAAAAACACTATTCACGCCCTAAAAAGTACTATTCACAAAGTCACAATTTTCGGGCATTACAATTCCTTCCCCTCTTAAATTTTTTTTTTTAAATTTACCAAGTTCAAACAGTTATAGGTATTGCTTTCTCATTTGTTATTCGCTTTCCCAAGTTGCTTCCTCTTAAGCCATGGTGTTTCTACAATATTTTCACTAATGGCACTATTTTGTTATGTAGCTCTTTTACCTCTATGCTAGGATTTGGATTAGTTCTTCTTTATATGACATATCTAGCTGTACTTTTATCTCTTCTATTAAAAGTACATGTGAAAGGTCCGATTGATATTTCCTTAGCATTGGAACATGAAATACGTCATGGATCTACTATAATTCTGGAGGTAATACCAATCTATATGCCACTTGTCTAACACACTCAATCACTTCATAAAGACCAATAAATCTTAGATTCAGCTTGCCCTTCTTACCAAATCGAAGTATTTTCTTCCAAGGTGATACCTTTAAAAAGACTTTATCTTTGACTTCATACTCAGTTGGCTTTCTTTTCAAATCTACATATGATTTCTATTTATCTGTCACTATTTTTAACTGGTCTCTAATGACTTTAACTTTCTCTTTTACATCTCTAATTAAATCTAGCCTTATCAACTTGTTTTCACCTAATTCTGTCCAGCACAACAGAGTTCTACACTTTCTCCTATATAAAGCCTTATATGGTGCTATTCCTAGGCTTGCCTAATGGCTGTTATTGTATGCAAATTCTACTATGGATAGGTATCAATCCTAGTTGCCTTTAATTTCAATGGCATAACTTCTTAGCATATTCACTAGCACCTAAATCACCCATTTTGATTGACCATCTATCTATGGGTAGAATGCTTTTCTAAAAGTAAGTCAAGTACCTAAGGTGTCATGTAATATCTTATAAAACCTGGATGTAAACCTTAGGTCTCGATAAGATAATAAATGTCGATACTTTATAAAGTCTAACAATTTCATCGATATACAACTGTGCAAGTTTCTCTAAGGAGTAATCTATTCTTACTAGGATGAAATGTGTTACCTTGGTCAGTCTGTCTATAATTACCCACACTGAGTCACATTTATTCCTTGTCATGGGTAATCCAGTGATGAAATCTATTGTGACTCTTTCCCATTTCCATTCTGGTATTGCTATAGGGCAAAGTAATCTAGAAGGAACTTGGTGTTTAGATTCACTTACTGACAAGTGAGGTATCTAGTCATGTATTTAGCTAAGTCCCTTTTTCATTCCTGGAAACTAGTAATAAGGTTTTAGGTTATGATACATCTTTATGCTCCTAGGATGTATGGCATAAAGGGGAATTTGAGCTTATTATAAGATCTGTCTTTTAATGTCTCCTCTCTCAAGTACACACTATCAGTCATGATAATACAGATATCCATCTGCCTTAATTTTGTGTTCAGTGAAGTTAATCATCATCTTACTGTGCTACTTTCACTCATTGAATCAAGTTAGGTTTTACTTGTAATCCAACTAGTAAGGCCTTATCTTCTTAGCATTGCAACTGGACATTCATTGCCTTTAAGGTTCACAAAAGTTTTTAGTTTAATGTATTTACCACTACATTTACCTTAATAGGATGGTAGTCAATCAAACAATCATAGTCCTTAATTAACTCCATCCATCTCCATTTCCTTAAGTTTAATTCTTTTTGGGTTGTCAAGTATTTTAGGCTTTTATGATCTATATATACATATCTTGTTTCACTATATAGGTAGTGCCTCTATATTTTTAAGCTAAAAAAGATAGATGCTAGCTCTAGATCATGAGTTGGATAGTTCTTCTTCTGTGGTTTCAATTGTCTAAATACATATACTTCCATTTTACCATCCCACATCAACATGCACCTAAGCCTATTATTTGAGATCACTGTAGCTAAGGAAGTCTTTCCTAGGTTTAGGTTGTGTAAAGATTTGAGCTTTTGTCAATATAGCTTTTAACCTATGAAAACTTTCTTGGCATTTATGATCCTATACAAATTGCATATCTTTCCTTAATAAATATGTCATGGGAGCAGCAATCATTAAGAATCCCTTAACAAATCACCTATAATATCTAGCCAATCCCAAAAAGCTTATGATTTCTATCACATTTCTTAAAGGTTTCCATTCTAACACTGCTTTAATTTTATTGGGGTCACCCTAATCCCATTAGTTGACATGATATATCCTAGAAATGCTACATCATTCAGCCAAAATCTATCTTGCTCAATTTAGCATATAGTTGTTTCTCTCTCAATGTCTATAATACTAGCTTGAAATGTTGTTTGTGGTTTTCTCTAGTTTTAGAATACACCAAAATATCATCAATGAACACTACCATAAATTGGTCTAGGTACGATTAAAATATCTAGTTCATCAGGTCCATAAATGTTACGAAGGCATTGGTTATCTCGAATAGCGTCATTAAAAATTCATAATGTCTATACCTAGTGCAAAAATCTATTTTCAAAACATCATATTCTTTTATCTAGAGTTGATGATACCTAGATGTCAAGTCAATCTTTAAGAAAACACTGGACCCCTTTAGCTAATCAAACAAATCATTAATTATGGGTAATGGGTATTTGTTCTTGATAGTCATCTTATTGAGTTATTTGTGGTCTATGGACAATTGTAGTGAACCATCTTTCTTCTTTACAAATAGCACTGGTGCTCTCTAAGGTGAAACATTAGGTCTGACAAACCCTTTATCTAATAACTCTTATAACTATAGTTTTAATTCCTTCAACTCTACAGGTGCCATTTTGTAAAGGGGTTATCGATATGGGTGATATGCTTGGGTACACCTTAATGGCAAACTCTATTTCATATTTAGGTGGCAACCTTAGTAGCTTATTTGGAAAGACATCAGAAAATTCTACCACATTAGTATTTGGCTAACATCGAGTCCTATTTATTTAGTGTTAACTACATATGCCAAATATGTTTGACAACATTTTTGGATCAGTTTCTTTACCACTACTGCTGAGATCACATTAAATAGAAAGTTAATTCTTTCACCCACTATTGTGATTTCCTCTCCCTCTATTGTCTGGAGAGTGAGCCTTTTCTATTTATAGTCACTATAGCATTGTGCCAAGGTAGCTAGTCTATTACCAATATGACATCAAATTCATTGAAAGGTAGTTTAATCAAATTAGTGAGAAAGACATGTCTTTAAACAGCAAAATAACAATCCTTATATACTTTGTTCACTATCACGTATTGCACTATAAGGTTACTAACCATAATTTTAGTATCTAGAGGTTCTAACTGAAGGCCCCTATCTTATGCTACTATGGTCCAAACATAGAAGTGTGTGGACCTTAGGTCAACTAGTGCCAAAATAGATAAATTAAAGAAATAGAAAGTACCAGTAATCACATTTGGAGAGTTTATCTCCTTTTGAGCTCATATAACATACTAGTGAGCTGGTGCTTTAGCCTCAGTTCTCTGACTTGTCTCTAATCGTTGCCTCTAACTTATCCCTATTTTATCTCTTTTGCTCTCTTTCTAGCTCCTAGCTAGCATGGGAGATGAGGCTTGGAGCTTAGTAAAATCATCAACGTTAAGTCATAAAGGGTAGTCCTTTTGGTATTAGACTTTGAAGCCACATCTGTAACAAGCTCTTAAAATAGATCTTTAATAGATATCTCTATGTCTTCTACCATATGTGCCACATACAAATATTGCACTTCTAGCTGTGGAAATTGGAGCACTTGTGGATGGCCTCTGCTACTAGCAGGGCCTAAATTGCCCCACTAGGTCTGATCTCTGAGCTGCGACTAATATTTATGATGTTAATGCACTAAGGCCTTGCTTTTACTTTTTAAAAGTTTTTTGCACTGAGCTGGCTTGGCCCACTATAAACGACAATTTCTTCTAGAAGTTTTCTTATCTCTTATTCGATATGTCTTTCACAGTGTAGGCTACAACTACCAATGCAAAGAACTCTCAAATCTTGTTCACTACCACTTATAATCAAATATAAGTGTCCAGGCCCTTCTCGAACCTCCTGCATCTCTCTTCTTGTATGGTCACAATTTTAACTATATACCTACTGAGTCTAGCGAACCCCTTCTTATATTTTGACACTAGTTTGCCCTTTTATTTTAAGTCCAAAAACTGATGTCGCTTTTTGTCTACGTAACCCTTTGTGATGTACCTTTTCTTGATCTCTTGGAGAAAGAACTCCTAAGTTATATTTGCTGCAGCTTTCTTTTTTGCCACTATTTTCCACAAATGTTATCCTTCTTCCTGCATCAAGGATATGGCACAAATCAAGTTTTCTTTAGGTGTACACTTGAGTTGATATAATATTCTTTTTGTTCTCTTAAGCCAGTATTCTACTATAGTTGAGTCATCTCTATCAGTGCCAAAGAAGTCAACTGCACCCATCTTCTTTACACATTTTAGATAGATTTTCTAAAAGGCTTGCAGCACTAGTAGTTATTGTGGTGCTAGTGGTGGAGAAGCAGTAACAGCTATAGCAACTTGTCTGAACTCCTCAACCATCTATTGTATCAGTGCTGATTATATTTATGCCAACTATACAAGTGCAGACTATGCAGCATCACTAGGTAAGGTGCTTTTGAGCTCACTGGCTCTTGCACTATTGTAGGGGCATAGCTTTCCACCACCTCAGCACTAACAAGTGGTCTTTGATCGTTCATATATTAGCCTCAAGTAGTTCAGTGCAGTGTTATGTGATGTATGTATGTATGAACTTTATGGCACTCATATGTATCCAAGGAATTCCTAAACTGGGCTCTAACACCACTTAATGTGACACCCGTCACCCAACCCAATAATTTAATCTAAATGAGAGATGACACATTGTGACACCTCCTGCCCAAACCATTATCAATATAAATAAGAGATGACACGTTAGCCAATTTTACTATTATCTTCTTAAAACCCTATTATGTATATCTACATCATGAGCATCTTAGTCCCACTTGAAGTTTAAACTAATGTTATGGATATGCACACATAAGATATTAGTATTTCGTTCTAACAGAACTCTAGCAGCATAACAGCTACATGGTAGCATATCCCAAAACAAACCTATAAAAATAACACTTCTATAATATTCCCAAACTCAAACTCAGCTAAGTGGGTTCTTTGAACCCTTCAACATCATTAACCACCACACAATGAAATCAATCACATCTCAGTTACAGTCTCAACATATATCACAATCTTAATATCTTAGTATATCAAGCGCACATTATATAATAATTACACACTAATAGTATCTGTCAATTTAGTTTACATGAATAATGTATTTTAATAAGTTATACATATACATAATCACATTGGACCCATACCTTGTTTGTATACATATGAGTGCCAACTAGTCTTATTTACATCACACTAAAGATATACAAAAATATACCAAAATAAGAAGCTATTCATACCGCATTGCTATCTTGAGGCTGAACTTAAAGCTGGATCTATCTATGAACTACGCATCAAAAAATGTGATTTGCGAAGCATAATGCATATGCACACACATGTATATACATTTATAGCACGCATGCATTTCAATAACGAGTATGTCACTTAACATTTATACATTTTTCTTGTCTGTGTTATTAATTAGTCATTTTAGTACGTTATCTTATGATAGCTTATGTGTACTCATTAGCTCATATGTACTCATCTTATGCCACTTACCACTTACATGTCCTAGATTACTATGTGTGATTATAATCAATTCCTTTTATAGTTATATGCCATCATTTAGTTGCATATTCATTAACTAAGTTATTGATCATGTCAATATAAAGTTATTTATAGTTTACTTAGCTATTTAGCTCATAATTATTCATCCATTTATTTCATTTTTTTTGTCCCATTTTCATCATTTCCATTTCTAACCCATATCTAGAAAACATCAATCCTAATACTAGATATTGAGATCATGTTGTCTAGTGGCCCATATTTTGGACCTCATAGTTGCTGCACCAGTATGTGACATTATTGTAATGTACAGTGGTCCTGTTAGACCTCTCTGTGACTGCACCCACATTATAATTAATATCATTAATATAGCCAATATATAGGTGTACAATTGTCCTACTGAACCTCTCGATGGCTATACCCATATTATACAATCAAATATAATCAAGTATTAATATCAATGACACAGAAGTGTCCTAGCAGCTGCTATATCCCCTAGTTGACTAGTTAACCTATCCAACAAGTTGTCTAACATACATAGGCTATCCATATTTCATTTTCATTACATATGATTTACATGCCTCATATACATTTTCCTTACATCATTTCGATTCCCAATTTTAGAGTCCAATTACATATACATAGTTATGATTCATCATAATATTTTGTCACGTTAGGTAATCACTTTATATCACTCATTTATCATGTAATTCCCAATGTCTCATTTCATATTCTCAATCCATATTACATTAATATTTATCATGCCATTTCTCTCATTGACATGTTATCAACCAATCAATGCTCATTACCTTTCACAATACATTAGCATACACATAACTATACATATTACACCAATATACCTTAATCATTATGTGTTCATTCATTACGTAATGGTTCTACATTTCATGCCACATTCTCAATGATACACACATATATTAATGCACATGTTTCACACACCAGACATCAATGCATTTTAGCTCATTATACCTTAATTATGTCAATTACACAAAAATGATCTAAATTCCAACTATGACCTTAAATTTCATACAACATGCACATTTTTCCATCTTCTATATTTAACTTATTTTCACTCCAATTTTCATTCATATTAGTCTATTAACATGCATTAAACACTAATATACCCTTAAAGTCAATTTAGGATTATTCTAACCCCTAAAATCATGCAAACCCTAATTGACACCTATTATGGAATTTTTACAATTCACACTTC
>CANXYI010434724.1:0-10341 GCA_948208565.1 Hura crepitans | reverse complement strand
TGTCGAAAAATTATGATTACAATTCCATTAGACTAGTTAGAATTTTTGAGTATCTGGTTGTATCAATTTTAGATCCTTTTGATAAAAAAATAAAATATTTTATAGTTCATCTTTAACTACTGCACTATTTAAGAGACATCACACTGAAAACTTTGACCACACTTTTAACCATCTTATTAAATTTGTTTTCACTCGAAACTTCACCCAAAATTATTTTATGGTTAATACTTTCATCGAGTAGCATTAGTATATCTTGACCCTCTGGATCATTGAACACTCCTATGAAAGTACTATTCACAAATTAGGGGTTTTTGATGCGTTACAATTTGGCCCTTCTTTATGCTATGCATATAAACTTTTAATGAGCTTATATGCAACTTGCTTTGGCGTCACTTTTATTAATATAATGTGGCACTTCTAGGCCCCATTTTGAATTAATAATTACTATAATTTTATGACCATTTAAACTTTTTAAAAGCCCATAAAAATTAGAAGCATCAATAATTAAAATTTGGACTTAACAAAGCCTAAGTCGAAAAACCTAAATTTTCCAAAAAAACCTAATTTTCTGGACTTCTCATTTACAAATAGGCCCCAAGCCCATTTGTTTATTTTTTTCTTCTTAATTCATCTTCTAATGATATCTCATATCATTAGAACATTGAATCTCATTGAATCTTCCTCAAACTCCTTTTAAGTGTGTGACCTTATAGGTTTCTAGAATAGCTTGACAGTCCACAATGAATTAGAGTCATAGTCTAATTGGGACTCTATAGATTCAATCTTATTGAATCATTATAAATTCACCAATTGATGTATCACTCATTTACAAGTCAAAAGAGGCATCTAGCCATGCATCATGACTACCTAAGTGCTAAAAAGTTAAGTGGTTTGACTTAACCTTTCCATATATAGTTATAGTTCAATAAACTCATTTCACCATCTTTTACCTCATCCAACTTTAAGTATGGACTTGTGTTAGCTTATAGCTTAACTAAGTATTTCTAATTAAGCCATGGACATATCATTCTAAAAATTTTGTCGTTATTCCCAAAGTGCCCTTAGGGAATCCTATTCACACATGGCACTTTGTTGTGGCTAGATTTTATTGAATATAGGTTACTCATTAGAACTATGAGGTAAACTCCCTGCTGTGATCTAGGGTGGTGAATCCTTTGTTGATTACTACTCTATCTTCAAATATGTCATGCCATACCTAAGCATCACATTATGTATACTTCTTATTTGAACTAAAAGCTTTGGAGTCAAAGTATGTCACTCCATATTTAAGATAGTTAGTGATCTCAAGTCTAAGGATACTTGCACCACTAGTATGATAAGATACTCACTTATTTAGACTAATTATCCATATGCAGATCTTATGGTGGGTCTCTAATGTACTTACTTCCCAAGCAAGCATCCACTTGTTAACTTTAACCATTTTTATGCTTACAACTTTGTGAGAACTATTGCTTAATCCAATCAAGAAGTAAAACATGTGATAATCTATTTGTATTAACAATATCCCATCTTGTTAATACTTTGATTAGGGATATTTAGGCATATCACATTTTCATGCAATAAGAATCTCACATCATGAACACTTTATGATTTTCTTTGCACTGTGATTTTATACCAAGGAATTTATAACATATTTTAAAACATTGCAAATAATTATAAGTAATATATAAAAGTACGATGATATAAAAGAGAAATGTCTTACAATATAACTTCACAAGGTTTGAATACATGAATATAACTTTATTACACGAGCTCTAAGGCATACTTTTAATAGTCCATGAGGACTGTCCTTGCCACTTTGATATTAGAAAGTTCTTAAGGACTGTCCCTAATAGTCCATGAGGATTGTCCCTACCACTTTGATATTAGAAAGTTCTTAAGGATTATCCCTACTATTAGATGAGTTTATGGTGGATGCAGCTATCGAGGTCTATAACATAGGCTACTACACAAGTTTATATCCCATTATCTAATTTTTAAAAGGGTTGTCTTTTGAGTATCGACCCTAAAACGAAATTGACAATTAAAACATAATATTTTAAAAAAGGATGTTATAAATTAAATGGCAATAAAATACTGAAAGAGTAAATTAAGATAGATCAATTATAACTAGTAACATGATAATTTGAATACATTATTCTGTGAGTAATGTAAGTAAATGAATGATAACAGGTAAATGATGGTATACCAATTACATATAACTATAATGCCTTGCATGTTTGTATGATGTATGTGAATGTGATACAATACATGTTTCATTAAATTCACCACTAAGCATATGCTTGTTATGTTAATTTTTTAATGCATAGATAGTTGATAGTATATTGCAAATTGGCCTTAACAAGTAGTGTAAGACCTGGACTTCAAGCAAGGAATATTTTTTTTGGTACTTGATGTGTATAGTTTGCTTAAGGGCATTTTATAGAAAGGGGGTTTGGGCTTATTTATGTAAATATATTCTATCATGGTTTGTAAAAGTTGTAAACAAATTATATGATGAGAAAGTAGGTGAAATGTATAAGCTATATACATATGTAATTGTTAATGTGCTAATTGAGGTGTATATGTGTGATGTTTATTGATAGGAGTATTCTAGAGGATTAGAAGGATGCAATGTGATGTGATAAGGATGACAATAGTTATAGAAGTGTTCTTTATGCTGATTAAAATTTTTGGCTTTTCACCTAGACATCCGTTATTTTGTTAAATTTTTATTAAGACATGACTCGTAACCAATTTGGTAAACTAAACTCATATACATGTTAATGAATTTAACTTACATAATTATAGGAAGGACTTTAAAAAGATAATGAGATGATAATGCGATATCTTTTACTTAGTTCTGGTGGTGGATCAGGTAAGAGGCATCACATTAGGTGGCATTAGAGCAAGTTTAGGCATTTCTAGATGTAAGCTATATGAGTGCCATATGACTAGGGTTATGTATCAAGTAAAGCTACATTGCTTGAGGTTGATATTCTTTTATTTTGTAGTTAATTGAGATAAGTGAGCATACCCACTAGGTGAAGGGGAAGAGGTGGCAAGTCATGCCCTAACAACCATTCATGGGCCTACTAGTTCAAGAACTTTGATGCCTAGCAATATGGCATGACTAGCTTAGGCACTAGCTCAGCTAAAGTGCTATAATAGATTGTAAAATTATTGAGATAGACTACTACTATGGTTGCTCTTTTACCACCACCACTAGCTCTAGCATAGCCTCTATAGCACTAAGCACTATAGAAAATTTACCTGGAAAGGGTTAAGAAAATGGGGGTATTAGATTTTGTAAGAACATCAAAGGATGATGTGGCTAAAGCTAAGTACTAGCTAGAGCAAACTATTATAATCCAATAGTAGTTGCAATACACCCCACATGAGAACTTGATATGTGCCACCACACTCTTCTATTAAGATGCCTTCCATTAATGGGAGCAACAACTGAACATAGAGCTGTAATAGACTTAACCTTAGAGATTTTCCACTAAGAATTTAAAAAGAAATATATTTCAGAGACTTACCTTGAAAAAAGTAGGATAGTGTTCTTAAATTTGAAATAGGGATGGAGATTCATATCTGAGGACGAGAAAGACTTTGCCCGATTAAACAAATATGAGAAGGAATTTTTTCCTATAGAAGAAAAGAGATGTAAAAGGTTTGAGAAAGGCATCAACATTGAGATCTAAATGCAAATTACCACATTAAAAATTAGAGAATTTGCCTCCTTGATGTCTATAGCATATGCAATGGAAGATATGCTCAAGGAAAGAAGAGAGACCTTCTAGAAGAAGAGGAATTTTACACTAGGGCAAGCTCAGCCCTAAATGTAGAAAAGTGATAAAAGGGGAGCTAAGCCCTACAGTAGTCCCAGAGGTAGGGTTAGACATAAAGGATAGGCTAGGGATCTCATTCAAGGATTAAACAATAGTAGCAATCTACCAATGCACCTGTGTCTACAACTAGGAGTGCACCACCTATATATAGGACTTATGGGAGGAAGCATTAGAGAGTTTGTTGGTAGAAAAGGAATAGAGAATGCTTTATATATAGTTTAGAGAGAACTACTAGAGGGACTTCAAAAAGAAGAAGAGAGATACCACTCGATTGTATGCTTTTTCACCTGTATCTAGTAGAGACCAGAGGGAGAATAAAAATGATAAAGCTAGCACTAGTTAGAGATCGAGATCAGAGGCTTGAGCACCTTTATGATAGCATGCCATTTGAGCTAAAGAGGAAGTTGAAGAACAAGATGTCATAGAGCTAAAGAGGAAGTTGAAGAATAAGATGTCATAGCAAGTACATTGTTTTTATTTGAGTTACCTATTCTAGCATAGATAGACCTAAGATCCACTCAATCATACATCTACACCACATAAGCACAAAATAGGGGTTTAAAACCTGAACCCATGGATATATATATTATGGTTACTAATTTGATTAGACAACATGTGATAATCAACAAAATATATAGAGACTGTTCTTTAGTGGTCTAGGAGCATGAATTGTAATGCCCAAAAAATCTCGATATTATGAACAATACTTCCTAAGATGAGAATAGTATTTTCCCAAGGTCAGGGATGCTAATTCTACTGAATGGAAGTGTTCATTATAACATAATTATAAGTGAAATTTGAAGTCAAAATGAGGTTATTTAGGTGGTTAAAAATGACAATTAAATTTTATGGTAGTGCCACGTGAATAGTGACATAATTTTTGCTAAACCATAAAATATTAAAAAGTTACTCAAAAAATTTTGGGATTTATATGACTTGATAATAAAAAATTTTAATTAGTCTGGTAGCACTAGAATTAGAATTTTTAGAGTTTAGAAAGTATTTTTAATAAAATCGTGTAATATAAAAAGTGGTGATTTAATTCGATTTTTCTCATTTTTCAAGCTCGAATTTTTAGAGGGTTATGGAGCTTAAATTAATATAATTTTTGCATGATAATTGAGATTAATTTGATGTTAAAAGAGAAGGAAAAATAGCAGGAGAGAGAGGAGAAAAATGGAAATAAGTGATTTTTTTTCAAAAAGTGTGAATATGGTCAGATTTCTTTTATTTTTGGTTAACACCAAAAAAACTCTTGTTCTTCCTCTCTTCTCCATGTGGTTGATGGCTTTCTAAGGGAGAAAAGCTCCATGTTTCTTTTTTTTTTCTTCTTCTCTTTCATCTGGCTTTAAATTAGTCTGATTAATCAATAATTAAGGGCCTCTATGACCTTTATAATATTTTTTGAATGGAAAATTCAAAGAAAAATTATAAGATTTTTCCTAGTTTTAAGCTCAATAAATAGTGACTAACTTTTGTTTGAGTAATAATTTTTTAATTCTGATATTTTCCTATATTCCTTAGGTGCCCAATAGTCATTATATGTTGTTGGTTTTCAATTCTGATGCTCATGTGTCTTATTATGAATTTTAATGAAATGAATCTATAACTTGTAGTTGAGAAAACCTACAAATCACGAGATAAAAAGGAAAGCCAAGGTGTAGGTTGTTTTTGAGAGAGTATTACAATCATCTCACTATGTGTAATCGAGTTAGGTTGTGATTAGTTAATAAATGCCATAATTATACATAATATGTTAACTTGAGTAATTATGTGTATATTGCCCACTTATGTGTATTAATGGAATTGATTATGTTAAATGGTAAATGAGATAGATGATGATGCATTTAACATGGTTTGAATACATGGAATTAAAGTGCAAGTCATATTAATGTTATAATACAAATATGTGTATTATGATGTAAAAATGGGTAATTATATTGAAAATGGTTAATTAATGGTATTAATAGAATTAAACATGTTAATTTGTATTTATGGTGATTATGGATATAATTGAATTGTTAGAAATGTGTATGGGGGTATATATCGCTTGATGTACAGAGAGAATGTACATTATGTAAGTATCTATAAATGTAAGTAATTGATGAATTATCTATGGGATTGAAAAACATTGTGTATGAGATGGTGGATATACATTGAGTAGATACTGGGATTGAAATGAGTATATGCCTAGTAAATTGATGCATGGCCGAATGAGTATAATAGTATGCATGTTAGAGATGTTATATGATTATGTATGGGTTTATATGCATTTTTGGGCATTAATTAGGTTATGTATGATGAATGCATGCTGCATGTCCTAGTATAAGGCTTGGTGGTTGAATGATCCTTGATGTATACTTGATTATGTATGTTTGAGTAATTGAGGCATTATGGCAATGAATGAACAAAGGATGACATATATATGATGGATGGATATGGGTATGAGGTAATTATAATGCTTTGCCCAAATGGCCTAATTACATGCATATGGATATGAAACCTTGAAATCTTGTTTGTTAAGCGAAATACATGGACACAAAAATGTTAATGTGTATGGACATTATAAATGTGGTGCCTAAAGTGAGAAAATGCATAAGTAATGAATGTATGTTAAGTAGTTGAATGTTTAGCATGTTTGCAGGTGTGTGTAATATGTATGACACATAATGCGAATGTCAGTATGTCAAATATTGAGATTATGCAAGGTGTTAAGGTCGAATGGTTATGTAATTTGGCAATAATATGTTTAAAACATATTATGTGTCTTGATGAGGTATTACACTATCATGTAATGCCATGATGCGTACTATGATGAGATTTAAGCATAATGCATCTTGAATAAGCTTATGCATGTATATGGATGAATATGGCTTTTTAATGACATAAAGAAATAAATGACACATATAAAAAGAAAATGAAATGTTAACTATATGTGACGCATGTGTGTGGATAGTTGGTCTCGAAATGGGCTAATTGCATGAAATAATATTCTTGATTACTAAAATAAGGCTTATGACATATTTTCCTAGATTAGTCATTTGTTGGCCAAACTGATGCAATTAAAAGCTATCTTAAGCTTAAATTAAGGCAGCATAACTAAAAATAAATAGTTAATAGCACATATGAGAAATAACATAGTATAGACAAGTTGACTGATCAACTGGGGAGTTTTATAGTAGCTACTAAGGCACCTTAATGCCTTGATGCATTGGGTACATAAGTCCACTAAATGTCTGATTAACGGGCTTGTATTTTTTATCTTTAGATCAATGCAAGTGCAGCCATCGCTAAGGTTTAGTAGGGCCACTACACATATCTTATGTAGGTACAATTACCATTAAGGTCTAAAAGGGCCACTGCACACTCATACTGGTACAGTAGCCATAAGATCCATAATATGGGGTGCTACTGCACACCCTAATCCTATTCTCAATAGGATATTTGTGTTACTCTAAAATGGGCATAATAAATCTAGTTAATGGAACTTAATCACATAATACATGATTATATGGTTGAGTTATGGATGTATGTATAATGCATGACCTATGATGAGTTAAGTGAATGATTTAAGTTATGTTAATGTCATAATGCATGTTATGGCTGATGTGGTATATAATTTGATATTGTGATTGATAATGTTCATATAAATTTTGTATGTTGGTATAATGGCATAAATGCATAAGTTAATTCAATTATATTGCTAAGCTATTGCTTAGCACATCGTTTGTTTTGTAAAGTGTAGGTAAGGAGACAGTTTGAGCACAAACCTCAGGACTTTAAGATTACTAGGAGAAGGCTACTTCTTTTGCTATAATTTTTGTTTTTGTATATAGAATTATGTGATGTATAGGGTTAAGCACTCATATGATGTATAAAGGGAAAATGGGCATAAGCTATATATAATGTAATCTTTTTGAATTTTTATGGTCTATAAAGTATTTTAAAGTTGATTTATGTTGTTTGTGTATGATATTTCTTTTTGAGGTTGACATTGAGATGTTTATGTTATTGTGTGCTGTTGGGGTGATCAGATGGTCATAGAAGTTAGGGATATGGTTGAAAATGATTATAGAAGTGTTGTTATAATATGTAAGTTACTATTCATTTTTGGGATAGTGTTTTGGCATAGCCATTATGCTGTAAGATTTTTAACATGAGGATTCCCAAAACTGAATTGTGCCTATGTTTTAGAAAATTTTTTAATAATTCATATTATTCATAAGATAATAATTTGGAAAAGTTATTTTAAATATGAGGTGAAGGTATAATAGAAAGTTGAGTTTGGATAACACATTTATGTGCTTACTTCTTAGTCGAACTCGGTGACCGGTCGATGATTTGATTGGGTAAGGGATGTCACAATATTTCGTAATTAACTCCATCCATATTCTTTATCTCAAGTTTAACTCTTTATAGGTTGGAAGATACTTCAAATTGTTTTGGTCTATGTATATAAAACACTTCTCATAAAGAGAGTGTCTCCAAATCTTCAATGCAAAGTCTATAGCTACTAACTCTAGATTATGTGTTAGATAATTCTTCTCATGTGGCTTTAATTTCTTGAAAGCATAAGCAACTAGTTTGCAATCTTATATTAAAACCTATCCTAAGGTATTTAGAGATGCATTACTATAGATGATAAATCATTCCCTTACACTAGTTGTGTAAGAATCGACACTTCTATCAATATCACTTTTAGCTTTTCATAACTCTAAACACTTGTCATCTAAAATAAACTAACAAAAAGCATGTCATAAATACCATTTACAAAGCATCTATATTAACTAGCCAAACTTAAGAAACTTCTAATCTCTATTATGTTTCTAAGTGGCTTCCATTCCATAACTGCCACTATTTGGTTGGGTCCACTCTAATGCCTTTTACTGATGCTATATATCCTAGAAAAGACACTTTATCAAGCCAAAACTCACATTTGCTAACCTTAGCATAAAGCTTTTCATCTCTCAAATTCTATAACACAAACTTGAGTTACAGTTCATGCTCTTTCTTGGCCTTGGAATGCACTAGGATGTCATTTATAAACACTAGAACAAACTAATCTAGATAGGTTCTAAAGATCCTATTCATCAAATCCATAAAGGTTGCTGGAGTATTGGTAAGCCCAAATGGCATTATTAAAAACTCATAGTGCCTATATCTAGTTTTAAAAGCTGTCTTAGAAACATTTGCTTCCTTAACCTTTGCTAATAATATCCTGACAGCAAATTAATCTTAAAGAAAGAACTTACTCCTTTAGGCTGATCAAATAGATCATCTATCCATGGCAATGGATATTTGTTCTTGATAGTCACCTTGTTTAGCTGTGGATAATCCACACACAATCTTAAGGATTCGTCCTTTTTTTTTTTTTGCAAAGAAAACCTGTACTCCATATGGTGATATACCTAGTCTTATAAAACCTTTATCAAGTAGTTATTGCAACTATATCTTTAACTCCTTATGTTCCATAGGTGCCATTCTATTTATAGCAATCAACACATATATTGTACCAAGAAAAACTTCTATCCTAAACTCAAACTTTCTAGCTGGTGGTAAATTAGGTAGCTCATCTAGAAACACATTGTAAACTCTACCACTATTGTTATCTGACTAGCATTTGACTCATCTCTTTTGGTGTCAAACATAAACTTGGTAGGCTTGACACCCCTTACATGGTCCAGATGTTGGCTGGTCACTGAGCCTGACTAAGGTGTGTATGCATATTGAGATATCCAACTCATCTACCAATTTACTTGTTTTAATTCCTTCTTAATTAAAATGTTATGTGTCAAGATACATATTTTCAAAAACTTTTTCAATTGTGTTACATATTTAAAATTGGGAATCCTCATGCTAAAATTCTGGACGTATAACGGCTATATCGAGCATTATCCAAAATTTTGAATAGTAACTTACATAAGAAAATACACTTTTATATCTCATCACACACTTCCACCATCTCAATGTGATCCTATAATCATTCTACATCACACAATCACAATATCTGATATCTCAATCTTAGCAAGAGATATCATACAGCACAGCATGCAATATCACAGTTTAATACAACATACAAATGTTAAAATACAAAAAGAAAATTTAAGTTACCATTTAGTTACAAAATAGATACAAGTTAGGCCCATCCCATTCAATTTACATTAAGTTTACCAAAATAAAGCCTTCTCTTAAAGTGTCTTGATGTCTCAAGGCTTTGAGTATCAAAATATCTTCATACCAACACATTGTAAACAAACAACATGCTATATGAATTGCATAGCAGTGTAATCGAAATAATATGTGCTACATTACAATTCTTAATCATGCCATTGTTATATTCTAATTATTAACATACATAACTATTAAAGATATTGCATAATATGATTACAAATGATTATATGCCATAATTAAGATCAATTTGACATATACCATGCATAAGAAACTCTATCTCAAGCATGCATAGCAAAACAACATATAGAAACATCGA
>CANXYI010434663.1:0-16028 GCA_948208565.1 Hura crepitans | reverse complement strand
AAGTAGATAATTTTTAAAGTTTTTATGCATATGTATAGCAATTCAATCAGACATGAAAGCATTTAAATCAGATTCGACTTGCTCCCCCTTTCGATGTCAGTTGTTTCCACTTACCTAAAAGAAATGGCACTCGCATTATTTTAGTTGACTTGACCTTTCCTTAAAAAAAAAAAAAAAGAATAATATTGCGAATATGCAGCTTGAGATAATTTCCCACATCTCGAGAAAGAAACGACAATAATTCTTAAAAAAGAAAAAGATGGCTACCTTCAAACAACTAGCTCATTCATTGATCCATTGAAAAAAATTATAGAATAAGCAATTAGAGGGTGCATTGATTAATTCGGTTTGAGAATCAATCGAAATCGAATAGATCGAACTGTTTATAAATAAAAATCGAACCGACCGAATTCAATATAAAAAATCAAATTAAATCGATCGAATTTTTAACAAGCCAAACTAAAACAACCGAATTAATCGAATTTTTTATATTTTTTATTTTTTTCATAAAAATACCAAAACGACGTCATTTTAAGATAAAATTATGTAATTTTAAACGTTTAAAATGACATTATTTTGATAATTCGATCGGTTCGGTTTATTCGATTTTTCACTATTCAAATTGAAATTGAACCGAAAAATAGAAATTTTTTAAAAATCTAACTGAATAAATTGAAAATCGAATAAATTAAAACTAAATAAACCGAAAATAACCATCGATTCGATTTATAGATTCGGTTCAATTTTATACATCCCTCTAAGCAATCCATATTTAAGTTTTATTTTTCGCTTTATAATTATTAGATAAATTAAAAAAAATATTTTAAAAAAAATATATAATTTAATAATTTAAAAATATAATACACCAAAGTAGTCCGCACATGAATCGGCAAAAGGCGGAGCGTAGCGCGGAAGATGTAAGAAAACAGAAGAATCCGATACTCTTTTGAGATAAAAAATATTGTGCATCATCGAAAAATAAAAAACAAAGTGGGACCCAAAGGACACAATGTATTCCCTGCAAAAGAAGAACTTCGCCGCAAGCCGCCACATAAAGTAATGTCATGGTGATGCGTCACCTCTGTTAGGTCAGACTTCTTACGTATCGGGCCACTCCGATGATGCTTTCCCACCCCCGCCCCCCACCCGCTCCAATCTCCCAACTCCATCTCTTTTATTTTTTTTTGAATTTTCCCATATTACCCACTACTACCCATTTTAAAAATTGAAATTTTCATCGTATTTCTCATTTTAGGTTTTAATGAAATTAATATTTGATTATTATTTATAGCATGTTTTTGTTTTCATCAATAGACGAATCATATAAATTAATTTATAAACTGCAAGACAAGTAAAGGGTCTGCTAGCGTCTTGAACCTGAAAGACACGTTAGTTTGGTAATAAATATAAAATAATAGGGATATTTTAGTAAATGCAGTGTTCGTGGTCATTGACTGGTACAACCACCCCAAAGATGAGTATATATAGATGCATATCAGTCGCAAAAGCGAAGGGAAGCAATCAAATGGGTAACTAATATAATACATGGGAAGCATGTGCGTGGATTTTCTTAATGAGTTGGTGCTTAGATGGTAATAACAATAATAATAAGAAAAGACTTTGGCTCTTGAGAATGGAGCGTGAAAGAAGGAAGAGGAAGACTATGGAAAATTCTGAAGAACAAGCAGAGAAGATGAACGAAGGAGGAGGAGAAAAGAATAAAGACGAAGAAGAAGAGAAGATAGAGAAATTTTTTGCTTTGATAAGAAGTTCAAGAGAGATAAGCGATCAAATGAGAAGAGAGTCTAATGCTAATAAGGAGACAGAAGATCACAAGAAAGCTGCTTGGAATCCATCTTTCCAACCTGAAGATTTTATACAGGATCCTCATCTCAAGGGTGAAGCCATTGCTGCTGCTGCTGCTGCTGGTGGTCCTTCAAACAAACAACAAGAACAAGAAGAAAACAAGAGGGAAGAAGACGATGCTAATGGCTTAGACCTAAATCTATCTTTGTAGGGATGTAAAGAATTTTTATGTTTCATGCAGAAAATTAATGACTTGGTCAAGTTTTGCTTTGCTACGGAACTGTATTTATTGATTAATGGGATTTACCATTTTGCCATTTCGTTTAGGGAAGGACTACTAAATTATTGTCTTCAATTTAAGCGGTGAATATCAGTTTCTGGCACCTTATAAACGGACAATTGAATCGATCCATTTTAATTGGATTATTTTAACTATTCAATTTAATTTATTTTATAATTTTTAAAAATTTGATTAATAAATTAGATTATATTCTAAGCTTGGTTCGCTAAATAAAAATTTAGTAAAAATTAAATCATTTTATACTAGAATTTTCCGTTTATACATTTTTTATTTGGCTCAATTTATTAAAGTTCAATGTTTTAGACTTTTTATATTTGGATTCATTTATGTAAAAATTATATTTGATTTTAATTTTTAATTATTTTTATTCAATTCGATTAATATTAAATTTTTTTTTTAAATTTCATTGGGGATTTGGCAACATCATTTATTAAATGATAAAGATGAAAAATATCCTTCTTTGACTTTCCCAAATAGAATGAGGCTTCATTAAGGGTAAAATGCTTAAAGAGATTCATGTTTATAAAAATAAATACTAATGGAAATTGATCCTCTTTTATAATTGCATGGATATTTTTATCCTTAAAAATAGTAACCTCTTGCATTAAAAAAAAAAAAGATAAACATGTACGAGTTTTAAGAAAAGAAATATTTTTACATCAATCTAAAGTTTTAGATGACAAAATAATTTTACAAAAAAAAAATAATTTATTTCAAAAAAAAAATTACAGGGTATTTGAAACTTCAGCTCACTAAGTACTGAAATTCAAGGATTTAAGTCTTGTTATTTTAAAAAATCTGAATTTTTAAATTACAGTCTTTATACGAGAACCGTAATCGGAGTCTCTTTTTATGTATATTACATGAAAAATAGTCATACATAGAATATGCAAATGTAAATGATACAGAATAACAGAATAAATTTTTTTATTTAAGGTAATGAAATAAAAATTATTATATAGATATAATCAAAGCAATGATTTTTCTAATGGAATAACACTCCCAGTAGAGTATTTTGTTTTCATGGAAAAGTAAACCGAAAAATGAGAAATATAAGTAGGTAGGGTATGATTCTTTGATACAGTGATGAGATGTGGAGAAATTAAGGTGCAAATTGGGATGCATGGACATTAAATTCTTTCTGAAATCTAAACCTAAAAAGAAAGAGAGAGATGAAATTATTTTGAACTTGGTATGGAAGCAGCTTGGCCTACTGCTGAGTCTGCCCCAGAAAATTAATTGTGGCATAAAGCAGCTTTTTTCTTTGGGGCAGGGCAAAAGATAGTGGTGATGGTTTTATATTGCTAGATTGGATACTTGTCTCATCGCTAACTTTTTAGTTATTTTTCAGTCTGAAGATTTTCATTAGGCTCTGAGAAATATCAACAACAGTAGTGAGATCAAAGCTGCTTTTGCATTATCAGCTCTATCGTCACAAAATTCTCTCATATCAAGACATTAAATTTTTATTTTTTTCTCTTTGTAACTTTGTAAAACATTTAAAAAAAAAAACATCTAATGGATGGATTTATTTAGGGATAACATAGTTAATTAAACTCATATGATTCTTTTTTTAATAATTTATAACTAGCTAATAAATGATTTGGATTGTCAATTTTAAGAGGACAATAAATATAATAATTGTCATAAAATTTAAGTATGAAAATTTTTTTTTTGTACCTAATCTAAGAAAAATTATATAACAAGTCATTTATTTATAAATTAAACTAAAAAATAAATCATGACATAAAAGTATAATACTTCGTCATTTACAATCAATTGTAAGTTTACAAAGATTAATTTTTCTTAATCTGCAAGGAAAACAAACTCGAAAAAAGCAATGCTATAGTCGTAAAATCCACCAATTATTAACGTCAATAGCAGCTTTGAAAAAAAGGGCATCCTAGCATCAAGTTGATACACTTCAATCATTTTCATTGGACCAAATCAAAAGGCTTCAAAAACAATATAGGCCCCCAACTGTTGTCAATAACTCAATTATGGAAAATAATAATTGTTGAAAATTCCTCTTGCCATGGAAAAGGAGAGAAGAAAGAAGCAGTGCAAGCCTGTAGAAGATCAACAACAGGTTAATAGAGGTGATGATGAGAAAGTTGATCGATTTTTTGCTATAATTAGAAGGCTAAGACATGCTCGTACTTGCTGCTCAGCAAACAGTTTGAGGGAATTGGAGGCACGGAAGAGGATGAAGGAGACAGAGAAGGTAAATGCATGGACTCCATCTTTTCAACTGGAAGATTTTGCAGGGATGAAGTTTGGTGATCATTTGATCCAAGCAAGTTGTTCCAATTTGGTGCAAGAAAAGGACAAGAAGAAACTAGACTTGGACCTTAATCTTACCTTGTAAAAACTAAAGGTTTTCTGATTGAGTGGTTTTCTTTTTTTGTAATTTGATTTTAAAGTCACTTCAATCTGAAACAATCGCACCTCCATAACAAACCAGTAGTACTGAATTAAACTATAGTTTTATTCCAGGTTTTCATGCATACTCAGCTTTGTTTATGTATTAAACATGTTATGAGTTATGATTAATATTAATATTGCTGTGTTTTATGTTGGATAATAATAAACTTGTAGCCTTTTAGCAATTGCATCTAATTCCAACTTATCCATAGTTCTTTTTTGATAGAACTAGTTCTTTAGTCATTGCTTCGAATTTATAATATCTGACCCACCCTTTGAGTCCATTAACTTGGAAGATGCATAGAGGATGTGCTTTCTGGAGAGCTATGGGAAGCCAAGAAGCCCAGGAACTGTGATCCATATCAAAACGCTGACCAGCCACAAGTTTGTCTTCACAACTATTCCTCTGAATTCCAGTAGAATAGAATGCTATCGCTTATTACTTGGCAATCAATGAATGCCTATAACGTGAGATTTAGCACCAAGAACTCGATGATCTTGGCCTTAGGAGTACATTAACCAGGTGTTTTGCGATCACCAGTTGTCCCTGCAGGAACACAAGCAGTCCTTGAAATGGGCATCCCTTCTGGTACCCTTAGAAGCCAATATGCCATAGCCAGTTTTGCACAATGATATCTTAAGCTATGAACCTTCTCTTCCTCATCCACATCACGCAGCACAAAGTTGCATCAGGGCAATATCCACTTTCTCTTAGCAATCCGCCTAATTTCTCTAACATTTTTAAGATCATTGCATGCTTGGGATGGCTACTGCCATCTCCTCCGGTGGACGTGTGCACTTACTTCTTTCCTTCAATCCAACTACAACCCGGTGGTTTGCTTATGCTCCTTGATCTCATCGATTTTCTCAGCTCCCAAATCATACGTATTTGATAGGCCCAGTATTTTTTGGTTGAAGCTCCAGAAGTTTCTTTGCCGCAACTTCAGCTAAATAAATTCAACTTCGTGTGGGTTCTACATGCACCTAAAACAGCACCCCAAACAATAGCATGTTTTTCTATTAAACTCGTTGCCTTGGCCGCTCTTCCTGCTCTGCCGAATGGATCAACCATGCAAGCATAATGCTGTTATGCTGTCACAACTCAATTCATCTGGTGCAGTGCCTAAACTGAGCATCTCATAGAAACATCTCGTAGGAAACTTCAAGCGTTTCCTTTCCTAAGCCATGCTGTGCATGACTTTTAACAATCGAATTCCACATGACAGTATCCTTCGTAATAAAACTATCAAGCATCTTTTTTGCCATCATAAGATTGCCACACTTGATGTACATTGTAATCAAAACAGATGAAACATACACGTCAGAATAAAACTGAGATCTCACCAACTGTGCATGAACCTGTCTACCATGATCGATACTTGCCAAAGCTACCACAGACAGAAAGAATGCTTGTAATAGATGGAAAATTCAGCCTAATTCCCTCTCTTTGAATTCAATGAAACAAATCAAGTGCTTCTATTTCAAACCCTTTTCTCTCGTAAACCTTGATCATCGCACTCCATGTGCCATCGTCCTTCTCCCTCATTTCGGCAAATATCCAACTTGCTCTCCCCACTTCTTCACTCTGTCCAAACCGAAGAATCATCTTATTACATGCAGAAACTGGCTTTATAGGCATCGCCTCAAAAAGTTCAGCTGCTTCTTTAATCCTCTGGCTCCGAGTATATTCCGTTAAACGTTGCCGTCCATGTTACCTCATCGCATTCTTAATGTACCTAGAGATCAATCCATTCCAAGAAACCGTGTTTCTCTGAGGCATTTATAAAACAAAATCTGGTTTTCGTGGGGCTGCTTGTTCTGGAAATAGGCATCGACAATGGCATTCCTAGAAACAACGGTTTTGTTAGGTAATTCACCAAATATTCTTCGAGCTCTACTGATTTGGCCAATACGGTCTAAATGAGAAATCTGGGAATTGGAGGATATTGTCGATAAACTAACACAGAATGTTCAACGTGGAATTCCTCTCTTGACGAGACAGGACGAGAGAGAGGAATTCTCGCAAAGAGGAAACAGTTGAAGACCTGAAGCCCACAGTTGCGCTGAAGGGAAATAAACGGGAAAGATTAAAGTTCGAATGTTCTTTGGTTATGAAGTTGTGAGATGGTTTATATAGTATTTATCTTTTTATTTTTTGGACACACTATTTTTTTGTGTGACTATTCAGTATTCAATCTTTTGACCGTTTAACTCTTTATTCGGCATGCAGACGTATTTAATAGAGATCGAAGTACAGAGCGCTTTCCACATGTTCAACCTGCACTGCTAACTATTTATCTTGATGATTCTTATACTTGCAAATAAATAAGTTTCTAATATTTTACCAGCCTATATTTAATTCATAACTCGTTGGTCAATCTAATTATAAAATTTTATGTAAAATAAATATTATTATAAATGACAATTTATCACTTAATTTCGTTTCGTGCACGAAACATACAAAATCAGAACTGTGCGTGCCGAAAACATACAAACAAATCCAGCATTAGTGCTAAATTAGGTGCAAGAAAATTGAGTACATGTGGAGCAATAAAAATCTTTTCTAGTGCAGATTTACGGATAACATTTAGAAAACCAAACTACAACGTTGAATAAAGCTAACTGAAAAGAAATGGACGGAAATCAATTGCGACAAAAGAAATCAAGAGACAAATGAGGTAAAGAATAATCGGTGGACAGTACTTCGGAGGCAATAATTGAATTAGCTGCTTCAGTGTAATGGATTCCATCCCAGCTTACAAATGGAGTTCCTTCATTGCACACCTGATAACCAGGCTGACCACATGTAACCCTGATATTATAATTGTATGGGGGTCCTCCATAACCACAACACGCCATTAGTGGTTTTGAAAATCCTGCACAGTTAAGGAAGACATAACAATCAAAAGGGTATTTCTCAAGCACCCTTCCGCTCAGTAAGTATAAGAGTAACTCACCGTATTTGAAGGAGTTGGCAATAAGATCATACTTGATGGAATACATATCTACATAGACTATTGTTGCACCAGGCAATTGAGATCTCATCATGTGGCATCGACGACCCAATTCTCCATTGAACAATTTTGCAGCATCATTATAACTGGAAATGCATCCGTGTGGATCTAAATCCTTCTTTTCAACTAATGAAAGCTTTTGAGGAAGACAACCTAATGGCCCAGTGTTATGTATCCAAAATTTCCTACCTCCTTCCTTGTATATAGTCTGTTTCATATCACAACAAAATTCTCCTGAGTGTCTTACATTACAAATTTGCGTCACAGCTAGATTTTAGTTCAAAGTACAAACTTACCTTTACAGCATTTTCTATTTCTTGAACAACAACTGGTATCCTTTTGATTACTTGGGCGTAGGATAGATTTTTAGCAAATGAATCAGCGAGGTCATTTTGCCCAATGTCAATCATGTAAAGTGCATTACGGAACCCTTCATCATCCACAAAATCCTTTGAACCTAATAACCAATTCACCAGCATTTTATTCTCACTAATTTCTTCTTTTGTAATGTACGCACACACGATTGCCTATTCGATTATTAAATTATTAGTCCGACTGCATAGTTAGAAAATTTTTTACAAAAAAAACAAGATAAGTTACCAGAACTAGAAGCCACAAGTTCAAGAGAGCGAGCTTTGAAATGAAGGAACTGCATAGTTTGAATGTTCAATGAAAAAGGAACATACTTCGGAAGAGTAGAAGACCCAACAACTGCAAAATTTGCACCATTTGTGAACTTGGACCCGGCTAATGAATCCAGATATGGGCTTAGCAAACTAGAATTCAAACTTTGGCCTGCATTCAAAATAAAACCAAAATTGAACTCTTACCCAAAAAAATTGGTATTACCATTGGATCCCATACCCTGATCTCTCTGTCAGAGTGATTTTGTCGATAATATAAATAAAGGGCAAGATTTTGTTGTCTGCATAGTTAAAATTATAATGATATTGCAAGCTACAAAATCGGATCTATATCCAATGTCTTGTGTCAACATTAATTTGCTTGTTCGTTTCCTTCTTAAAATTTACTGAAGGATTTAACGGTCTCCAGTCAAGATCAATTTGCTTGTTAGTACGAAATAAATATTTGATTTTTTTTTTAAATCAGATGTATATCTGTACTTTGATTTCTACTTCTACATGGAATGCATATAGAAAAAATCATATTGAATATCTAAGCATCATTTTTATGTCCATAAATGATAAATGCAAATGCAAATGCAGTGGGCCAGATGAGGCCTAGAGAAGTGGATAAGTTCGACAATCACTACCAAAAGAAACGACAAACGTCAATGTCCGTCGGATAAGCATACTTGGACTAAATGATGCAGAAATACTTGTGTGGAACGTATCACTTACATAGAAAGTCGATCACAAGCCGTCCGTCCGACAATCTGCCGGTTGATCGGCGGAAGAACGACCGTCCATTGGGGAAATTGACGGGGAAGCCAAGACCGGCGGCCAGACCACCAGTATCGGAGTTGGAATCCCCAAAGTTGAAGATGATTGGCCTGTTTTTACACTCCGAAGCAACCAGAGTGAAAAGTAATGGTAAAGTAATAACGAAAACGAGGAAGAAGGATAACAATGAGCTAAAAAGTCGAGATAGCTGAGAAGGAGAAGCCATAGACAGCGATCGAGCAAAAAAGTGAGCGAATGAAAAAGGTGAAAGGGGAAAGCGTGGAGCGCGTTTTATACTTTAATTGTTTGCGTTTTAACGTTTACCCTAATAAACCATTGTTGTATAATGTGTTGTATTGTACTGTTTGTAATAACATTTACAATATTCTTATGTAATAACAGTTCAATTTTTTATATAACGATAATTTAATGTATTTTTTTAATTTTTATTTATTATTTAATATTTTAAAATTATATTATATTTTATTAATTTTTATAATATTTTCAAAATATAATAAAACTTAAATATAATAAATAATATAATTTATTTAAATATTATTATAATAAAATAACACATTATAATATGATATTCTATATAATAATATATTATAAATTACATAACCATCTAAAACTTATTTTAAATATTTTAAAATATTATTTGATTTTTTTTTTCCGTTCATTCGGATGGCCAATATCGAAAATCGCGATGGTTTTCAAATAATTTTCTTTCTTGAGTTGAGTTTTCAAATAATTTTCAAACTTTCGTTTTCCAATGGTTAGACTTCAAGAAGGCTCTCCCACCATACCATACCATACCACAAGGCTATCCCCGTTATTTAATTTTTTTTTTTTTAAAAAGCTTCAGATTAAAAATTGCAAAACACGTTATTACGTCCATGTAATCTTTTGAAGTCCTTATATTAAGCTCGTGTGCTTTAATTTTATAATATTAAATTTTATATTTTTATTATTTTCACTTTAAAATTTTTTATTTTTATTAGGTCTCGTATTGAGTTTTTATTAAATAAAAATGAAATAATTTATATAATTTTTATATTTAATAAATTTTTTTAATGAGGATAAAAATAAAATTACAAATATCTATGATTGTAAAATGAAAATGCATAAATTTAAATAACAAAAATTTTAAAAATACAGGACGGGAATGTAGGTTTTTTCTTAAACTTATAATTAGTTTTAATTTTTTTTGACTTTTTGTTAAGAAATATAATTTTAATTAATTAACAATTTATAAATTTTAATATAAGACTGAAAAAAATTATTATGTAATTTCAAAATTAAAACAATAAAGTTAATGGGTATAAGCTTATATAATTCTTTTAAATTTATGAAAAAATTATGTGATGTTATCTTTTTTTTTTTTAAAGAAAAATATTTTGGCAGTTCGTGTGAAAGATTTGTTTGTCAATGACAGTGGATTTTGGACAGGCCACGTGACGTAAATAAATACGGGGGAGTTCTGTCTTGCCCCATGTGAACCATTAGAGTTTGTGTGATGGTGGTTTACAGATTGTTTGTTTGATGGGTCGGTCATCGGTCGGTGTGCTCGCACAGCAGTCTGGTATCAATGATATATTTATTTATGAATTTTTTATTGTATGATATGGGATAATATTGTCAATAATAATTTAAAAGTTTTCTTATTTTTTTCAACTTACGAAATTAATGATTATATTTCAAAAATACATTTAATCAAATATTATTCTTTTTATTATATTTTAATTTTAATATTTTTATCTCTTCCCTAAAAATTATTATTTATTCATTATATATGAATAGATTATTTAAATAAACTATGCCAAATCATATCATACTATCTTATTAAATTATGAATTCATATTTTGCCTTATTATATATTATAAAACCATATTTCTTTTCATTCAAATGAGGTATTATAACTTGCATCAAGCTATATATATTTCACTTGCAACAATTTTAATTTTTATCAAGTAATTAATAATTAGAAATCGGTTGTTTGTAAAAAAAAAAAAAAGAAAAAAAGAAGTCGGGCTTCAAATAATCTGATTATAAGAAAGTAATTATTTATTTATTTTTGATTCGATAAAAAATAATTATTCACTGTGAAAAAAAAATAGTTTGATTACAAGAATTGTACCTTCTTCAATTTTAGCAATTCGCACAACTGTGAGGTGAGTGAATATTATTATTATTGTTGTTTTTTTATAAATAAATAGATGTTTGTTAAATGATTAATTAAATTAAACTTACTATACGTATATAATTTTAATCGTTGAATTATGAATAAAAAAATATTATTTTTTAATATTACTGTTTTAATTATTTATTTTTATAAATACTCTTAAAAACATAAACCATTAACAGCACAAAGTTCGGTAACATTAACAAACGCTGAGAGAAGACCCCTTTTCCTAATCTTAGAAACCAAATCTGCTTCCTTATTTGCACTCCTAGCAACATAGGAAAAACTAACATAAAAAAACATCATCTTTTACAGTTTAGCCATTCAACAAGACTTTTTGGAAATAGCAGCACTGGCTTTCCATTCCATGCTAGAGCTACCGAATGGCAAATTGCATGAGCCTCTGCCACCAAAGCGTCCATAGTATCAATCGTCCCCCATCCAACATCCATTATGGTTCTTCATGACCATTGCCCAAAAAGCCTTCTTCTCTTGGCTGGAATTGGAAATGCTAGCATCTCAACTAAACTTGTAAACTCCTAGTGCCGTTCTTGGTTGATAACATTGCCTGAAATAAGATGATTGTTAGAGTTAATCAAGATACTCTGTTCCTCATTCATCTTCTCTATTTTCTTCAGTCTCCCAATCCTCTGTGGTTGCACCTCTATACACCACTTCATTTCTCATTAACCGAATACCCTACAACGTATTAGCTACCCTCTCTAAAAGGAACTGCTGCTCCCTACATTCTGCATAGAGACAAAACCCTCCATAGAAGGTTTGTCCGCTAGAGAGCTAAGAAACCAGATTCTCCTAGTAAAATCACAGAAAAGAAGGCAGTGTTCAGTAGTTTCTTCATGATCACCACATAAAGGACATTTACTACTAACTTTAATACCCTTTCTATTAATATTAGCATTAGTACCCAATCCATTATCAATCCTCTCATTACCAACCGGTATGCTATTAAATCGCATTAGCCTCCATAGGGGAAAAGACCATAGATATGAGGCTTTTGTCCCACATTTTAGTTTTAGGAATCAAGAGATCCTTGACTCTTATCAGGGGTATAACCCGGAATATTTGGAAACAAAGGTGCATTCCATATTGGAACTTTCCTACCATTATGAATGGTCCAACACATCCCTTTAAGTAAAGCTTCCCTGCCCCAGTCGAGCCCTTTCCATACGTAGGATGATTGAGTTTTCGGTTTGGCCTCCAGCATATTGAAATGAGGAAAGTGCTTGATTAAACACTCTCACGTCCCTAAAGGCCAATCCCTTATCCCCTTTTTGCGAGAGTAATTGCATCAAAGGCCATCCAGTGTTATTCCATTAAAAAATATAAATTTTTAAAATTTCAAGCGTTATAGACAATTTCCTAATTATCTTCGATTTAATAATGAGTAAAAGCATTGATACGAAGAAATTTTGTTCAGTAACATCCCCAGCATAATTGATGGTCCTAGTCCAAGTTCTTCTTTTAAAAAAAATAGTGTAAAATCCCAAAAATAGTAGGATAGATAAAGAACAAATGTAAGGTTCCTATTCGAAAAAAAAAAAAAAGGAATAAATGTAAGAGTTGATCAACACATCTCCTAATAGGATAGATAAAGAAGCAACAATGCCATCATATAAAGATATATACACATTTTATTTTTGGCTAGATTAATTCTTACATTTATTTCGGAATGAACAAAAAAAATTATGAAATGTAGCTTTTCAGAGTCGTGAAGTTAATGGCATTTCGTAATTTCAATAATTTTTAGATAATTAGAAACAATGGCACTAATTGAACGAACGTGAAACAATGATATATAATTTGAGAGAGCTTGGGACGTAGCCAATAGCATTAATAAAGTGCCTTTTTGGTTTTCTTTTCTTGCTAAATATATTTTTAAAAAAGTTTTATCTTTACCTAATAGCAATTTTCTTTTTTTAAAAAAAAATGTTTTTCATTCATTTCCGTGAAAAAGGAGAAGCATAATGCAATTGAAATAGATAACATGACAAATTTGAATAACAAACAAAAGACGAAAAATAAAAGGCATAAAAGAAATTATTGGCTAATTCAATCAAAAATGATAATGGAACGATAATTGAAGTTGCTTTTTAATGGCTAAATATTTTATTATTAATAAAAAAAAAGGAAAGAAAATAATTGTTGAGAGACCCAAAGTCATAAGATTGGTCAAATATATAAAGGGAGCAAGTGTTTCATCACGTCACGTGCATGTCCTTCTTTTTTTTTTTTTGGAAAGGAGTGGATACTGACGGGGCGTTTACCGAGCCATTTTGTTGACCCATTTACTATTGCTTATTCTGACCACCATGCCCGACCCGTATAATTATAACGGATTCCTGCTTTTTGAGTTGTTACTTCTGACCCCCCATGAAAACACAAAGCATTATTAGCCTTTTCAACAATTATTAACCCTTTCAAATCAATCCATCCCCCCCTTTTTTTTTAATTATATCAGAAAATGGCTTACAACATATCCAACTTTACGTGGTTGGCATACATAGTTTATTACCATGCTTCTGTATTTTTATTTAAATCTAATAATAGACACCCACTTATATTATAATTTTTGATATATTTTAAAAAAAATTGTACTTACTATATTCTATTATTTTGTACTTACAAAATAATGTGCTCAACGATATCGACTTGCACAGGTATTAAAATAATAAATACAAAAGAAAGTGTTTGATTGAGTGTAAAACTATTTAAATATTTTTTTAAAAGTTTTGTATGCAATTAATTTTTTTCAATATTTAAATTTTATTAAATTAACTATTATGAATTTATGTTGTGAAAGAAAATAAAACTCTATTTATTAAATTTTAAAAGTGATGCATACTAAAAATTATAATCTGAAACTTCTTATTAAAAGAAAAAAAAAACTCTAGCCCATCCAATAAAATCTCTTGAAAATTAGGCAATCAACATTTATTTCTCCTTTTCTCTAGAAAAATTATTCATACTTTTAAGGCACTAAGCAAACGTAATTTATATATCACAACATTTCTTTTGCAATTTTTTAATATTCAAACAACGGTTACCTAATTTGCAAGAGTCTCGTACAAAGGAAATAAGTAATTAAAAAAAAAAGAATTAAAAAAAAGTAATAATAAAAAAAAATCCACTAAATTAAGGTTGGAAAAGGAGGGGAAAGAAAAGGCATCCGCTTAATGAGATACACGCACGAAACCCTTCTACGTTACATGCTATCCCTAACAAGAAAAGGGCTCTCGATGCGCCACAAAATACAATTTGCCAATTGCCACTACTTGTATATGATATCATAAACACGCACCTCTACATTTCTTTTGCATCATTAGATGACAAACTTTCTATCCCATTATATCTCTTCAATTTTATATTCCGATTTGATCTTCACAGACAAGAAGACTCTGTCTCTATGATAGATTTCTGATATTGCTTGACATTGCATCACAACTAATGAATAGTGTAAAGACAGCATCCATGGAGGAGAGTGGGACCCAAGTATTGTTTTATTGCTGACAAGGAGAGCAATTGCTAGTGGTTAGTGAACGCAGGAAGAACTATCCAGTTCTAGAGTATTTGTAGTATAAATTATTGTTCTGATATGCCAATGAGCCACTAGCTCATATCAAAATTAATGGATCAACATGCGTTCATTGAACTTATTGATGCAAATTCTGTGTGCGTATGCATAATATGTTAGAATTTTGGACTATAAACCATGTGTACATAATTAATTATAAATGTATTTAGACATATAAACATGCATGTATTGCAATAAATAATCGTGTACATATTCCTATTATAAAGTTTAAGGATCTAATTAAAGTGATCTAATTTATTTAGAGGTCCATGTCATTTAATATAATAGTGTGGGATTTAAAATATAAATATGTACAATTCCTGAGGTGTAATTAACAAATTAATAATGAGTTAAATTGATAATTATACCCATTAGGTTTTATATATATAAAGGGTGTGGTACTTGATGTATAACATAACAATAAGTCGTCGATTCCCATCTGCCGCAAAAAGTATACGATCAATTAGAAGATTACGTTTTCTACAATTTTATTGGTCTTTTACTACGATTTCTCCCATCTTTAGCCATTGATTCAGGTACGCTCCTGCGTTCAGTTTTATTCTCTTAATAATTTGACATGATCGATCTTTGAATTATTTAAGATTTAGGGTTTGTTGATCAATTTTTTTGCTAAATCTCTAACAATTGGTATCAGAGCGCGGTTATCTTGTCAAATTATTGAGAATTATTTGTGATATATATAAATTAAGTTTTATGATAAAAAAATGCGATTGCAATTGTAATTGCAATCGCTTATGATTGCAATTGCAATTGTGTCCCAATTGCAATTGCGTGGGACGACAATTGCAAATTGCAATTGCCGTCCCAATTTATGGCGGCTACAATTGCAGTAATTGATGCAATTATATATATATATATATATATATATATATGCGTTTAGTATTACATATATTTTTTTTGAATTCAGTGATTAATTATTAATAATTTTAAAATTATTTATACTCAAATTTTCACTTTAATTAATTAAAATAGTATTGTTATCAAAGTGACATCTGCTGTGAAAATAATTTTTGTGAATTATTGAGGTAATAGTGTATATTTTTCTTCATGCGGACAACAAGTCGGCCCAAAGGAAGATTGTTATTTGGCAGAAAATTATATATACATGTAGTAATAAGTGTGTAATGATTATTTGAGGTCCATGGTAAATGCTAAGTCAGCCCAAAGGAAGGCTAAGCACTTGACTGGACTTTATCATTAATGCTTGATTACTACACCAAGAAAACCAATTGTGAGTCGATTCTTTGTCCAAAGACTAGATTTGATGTTACACTGGTTATCTTGA
>CANXYI010434491.1:0-12990 GCA_948208565.1 Hura crepitans | reverse complement strand
AGAAAAAAATGTAAAAATCTTAGGCATAAGAATATGTTCCATCTCAGCCAAGACCGGTGAAAATGAAAACTAAATTTCCCTCTTTACTTGTTTGTGCCACTTTTCAGTAAATAGAAACTACCCCTTCCAAATTTCCCTTTTCACTTTTACGCCTTTCTTAGTCGGTATTTTTATTGATTCTTTTATTTTCTTGAATTTGAAACATCTTTTTACATTTAACATTGTGGGATCAAGACAAACACATTGAATATTTGACTAAGATTGTCACTAATTCTTTCTTGATCTCTTTTTTTGTCTACCACCCTTTATTTTCCTTTTTTAGATTTGTTCCATATGGAGAGACAAATTTAGTTAGCAACATTAGGACTTGCCTTAAAATCCACTTAGCAATTTAGTGACCCCCCAACTAAAAGAGGAATTAACTTAGGCTAGAGCTAAAATTTGAGCATGCATCTTTATAGGGGTTTCTTGGTTCTCAATTTCTGTATTACTATTGAGCATGGCCTTCAGCCTATTTTCCTTCAATAACTTTTCAGATCGAATGTGTCTCTACACCAATTTAACATAATTCTATTAGGCAAACAATTGAAATGGAAAAGCATATAGCTTAGTTTATACTTTCATTTTTTATCCTAATTTGGTAAGAGTAATGGGAAATATTGTGTAAATAACATAAGATGTTCTCATGTGTCATCACTACCGAGCAGGTGGAAATTTAGAGTAGAAAATTTTCTCGTACTTATCGAGATTGCCTACAAAAAAGTTATAATTGCATTTATGGCTCCGCATTTGTCCAGTAGAGATGATATATCACACTTAAGACAATGGAAATATAAAAAAATGATTTGATTTTGGTTTACTAAATTTGAGTTGGCAAACAGCTTTATTGCCTACCTAATAAATAGGGAAATAAAACAATAAGATTTGAATTGTGAGATGGAGAGTGGCCGACAAAAGGACACCCTAACTTATTACTAAGTACCAACGAATAGATATTAACAAATCCTTAAAACAAGTTCTTCCCCACTTTAAGACTTGATGAAGATTGCAATGAAGAATGAGCATATTTATTCATTTTACCATTGGCTACAAGGCAAAAAAGCTGCAATTAATTTAACACGTTTCTAATATGATGGTTGTAGTTAGTTAGGATTTCTTTCTAGAAAGCTGAGCTGGACTTTCCTCTCTCTTAGTTAGTTAAACTATTTTTTTTGTATAAAACCACTAGCGTAGACTTATTCTTCGTGTGTGAGTTTTATTAGAAATTATGGTTACTTTTCTCTCTCATTCTTTTAGAGCTTAATTAGAGTTTTAATGGAGTTTTGATCTTCACTATTTTTGCATGGTATCAGAGCAAAATCAATATTTGCTATTTACTCTATTCTTATTTTTTCACACTTCTTATTGATTGAGGTTTGTTTTTGCTATCTCTTTTTTTTTTTTAATTATCCTTCTGTGCCTTGTTGGAATCACTATATTTGGTGCTAGAAGTAGTGGATCTATGCAGCCTCCACACATTCATGACATCGATCACATTCAAAGCTAGGGATCCTTTAATACCACTTATTTGAAACTACATCCCTTTGATAATCTAGGTATGCAGTTGACTTCTAATCCTCTGAATGGGAATAGTTACTTGTTGTGGAGTCATTCTATGTGAATTACTTTAAAGGCCAAGGCAAGGTTTTATTAATGCATCATGTATTCAACCTGATGAAGATTTTGAAACTTTTGAGGAATAGAGTAGGGCAGATTCCATAATCATTTCATGGATTCTCAATGTTATCTCAAAAGATCTAGTAGAATCATTCATGTATACAACTACTTCTAAAGAATTGTAAAATGGATTAAAGGAATGATATGATGAATGTAATGGTCCATAGTTACATTAGTTAAAAAGGGAAATAGCTTCATAGATTAAGGGAATGAGTATGTTGCTACCTATTATACTAGGCTTAAGAAGTTATAGGATGCACTTAATTTCTAGACCTATTCTAGTTTGCACTTGTGGTGCTTCTAGACTTCTTGATGAAATATTCACTTTTAATAAGCTTTTGCAATTTTTGATGGGCTTTAACGATTCCTATGAGGAAGCTAAAAATCAACTACTTATGTTAGACCCTTTACCTAGCTTAAACAAATCTTATGCTATGATAACTAGAGTTGGGAAATAAAGACAAGTTTATATTAACTTTGGAGATAATATCAAGAATAGTGCAATACTTGCTAAGACCTCTGGTATTCAGAATAAAGCTAATATAAGTTAAAAAAGTGATAATGTAAAGAAAGAACAAGGTAAACAATCTGATCGCTACTGCACCTATTGAAACAATAGAGGCCATTTGATTAATAACTGTTTCAAGAAGAATGGTACCCTAACTAGTACTTTGAAATGAGGCAGTAATGAGATAAAAAAGTATTATGTCTTTTTAAATTACGTCTTTTTATGCCAACATGGCCAATTCACTTATTTATAGTATCTTGGAACAACAACAACTCTCACTTAATACATCTTCGTCTAAGATAATTTAACAAAAGTTTATGAAGTTCATAAAGGGCAAAATAATCATAAATGATACTTATCTTATTGAGCATATAGAGTCTGCTTATTTTATAGATTTCATCAACTTTATAGGTACACCTTCTCACTGTGCTTTCATCAAGTTGGTCTACCAATCAAATTTTGGGTAAATGCCACGCTTAATGTAACACATTTGATAAATAAGCTTCCTTTAATTATTCTTGATTGGAAATCTACTCATGAAATGCTTTTTAGTAAGCCTACTACTTAGGCTACTCTTAAAGTTTTTGGTTCCTTATGTTTTTCCATAGAGACATGCCCAAATAAACCAAAGTTTGCAGTAAGTTGGTTGACGTGCTAAACACAGAGGTTATAAGCTCTACTATATAAATGATCATTCCATCTTATTCTCTCGAGATGTTATTTTTCATGAAACTTGTTTTCCTTTTAAGGAATGCACAATACATTTTTATGCTTAGACTTTTTTCGTTACCTATTATACATACTGACTTATAAACATCTCAAATACCATTAGATTATTCAACTCAATTGTTATCTTCAGATTCTTTATATACAATGCCTTCAAATACCTCTTTATCTTCTTTGCATATTGTAAACTCTCCACCTACCACTCATGTTAGACAGTACCAAAACTAGAAACAAATTAGTGTGGCTTAATGACTATGTCTCGCTTGCTGTTACCCCTACTTCACCTCACACACCACTAACCTTTCCTTATATCACATTGAACTATTTTTCACTCACATATATTAATTTTTTGTTTAACATGTCCATAATTCCATAACCTACTTCATATAATCATGCTAAACAATATGCTAAGTGGTTGATAGCAATGAATCGATAAATTAATGCTTTAGAAACAAATAAAACATGGATACTTGTTGATTTACCACCTTATAAGAAACCAATTAGGTGCATGTAGGTTTACAAAATAAAACTTAAGCCATATAGTACTATGGATAGGTCTAAAGTAAGATTAGTTGCTAAGAGATACAATCAAGTTAAAGGGATTTATCATGTAGAAAGTTTTTCTTTGTTCCTAAACTTATTACTATTAGAATTTTACTAGCTTTAGCAGTATCAAATGGATGGCCATTACATCAATTAGATGTCAACAATGCTTTCTTACTGAAGATGCCTCTAGACGGTTATTCCAAAACAAAACTAACTAAGTTAAGTTTAAAAACTACAAAAGTCCCTATATGGTTTGAAATAGGCTTTCAAATAGTGGAATATAAAGTTGACTAACAAGTTGTAACAATTTGGTTTTTAATAATCCAAAAATGATAATTGCCTCTTTATGAAATACACCAAATCAGGTTTTACTACTTTTATACTCTATGTTGATGACTATCTATTAACAAGTGATTCTGACTCTAAAATTGTAGCTATCAAATCCTTTCTTCACTCTACTTTTACAATAAAAGATCTTGGTGCAAGTATATATTTTTTAGGTTTTGAAATATCCAGGCCTCCTAGAGGCACATATATAAATCAATGCAAATATGCTTTGGATTTAATTAATGAAGCTGGTTTTCTTAGAGTAAAACTTTAACTCTTGTGATTAAAAATCAGAAACTCATTGTTAAAAATGATACTCTGTTGTTTGATCCTAAGCTATATAGGAGACTTATTAGTCGATTGGTATATCTTGGGTATACACAGCCTAATATTTTTGATACTACTTAATAACTTAGCCATATTATTCAAGGTCTAACTTAAACACATTGGCATACAACACTACATATATTGAAATACCTCAAAGGTTCACCTTCAAAAGGTTTGTTCTACCTTAACAACAACTATATGAATTTACAAGGCTATTATGATTAGACTGGGCTACTTGTAAAGAAACCAAATGCTTTTTAATAGGCTATTGTGTATTCTTATAGGTGTTTTAATATCATGGAAATCAAAGAAGCAATGTACATTCTTTAAATCTTTTGTAGATGCAGAGTATTAGAGCCTTGCTTCTCTTACATGTGAATTGCAGTGGATTACATATATACTCACAAACCTTTATGTTCTTATTCCTCTTCTTATTCCAGTATGGTGTGACAACTAAGATGCTATTCATATCATAGCTAATCCAGTGTTCCATAAATGCACGAAACACATGAAGGTTGACTTTCATCTTGTTCGAGAAAAGTACAAGCAATGTTTCTGACTTTCATAACATATCTCTTCTAAGAATCAACCTACTAACTTGTTCACTGAATCCCTCACTTCACCTCAATTCCAAATGCTTGTGTGTAAGTTAGGTATGCTAGATTTCCATCAGCCTTTAACTTGAAAGGAGGATGAAGATTGTATTTATTCATTTTACCATTAGCTACAAAGTAGAAAAGCTACAATTAATTTAACACTTTTTTAGTATGACAGTTGTAAATAGTTAGAATTTCTTTCTAGAAAGCTAAGTTAGGCTTTCTCTCTTTTAGTTAGTTACACTATTTTCTATATAAAACCATTATTGTGGACTTGATTCTTTGTGTGTGAGTTTTCTTAGAAATTATAGTTACTTTTCTCTTTTCATTTCTATTAGATCTCAATTAGAGTTTTAATTCATTTCTTCACAATTTTCTCATGTGATAACCATAAAAATATCAGGTTTTTCACACATTCTCAATATGATGAAAATAACTAACCATATTAAGTGTTTTAAATTTTTTTTATCAATTCGAATGGCATAAAAGCAAAAAAATCATACCTTAAAATTGAGGTGAGTCCTTATAGTGTTCTCAGTCAAACAAATTATTCGAAGGCAAATTTAACAATTAAAAACTGACTTGAATTTCAAAATAGAATCTAACATTTTAGCTGTTGTTAATTCCTTTTGGATCATATCATTTATCTCTCCATTTTTAATAAATAGTTGTGGGCCACCAAAGTTTTGCTTGTTACATCCCCTTGCTTCATTTTCATTAGTACCTAAGACCAAGTCATTTTGGAGTCCTTTCACGTATATCAACGTATGTAAATAGGAAGGTACGCACTGTTTGATCTTCCATGACCTAGTAAATGATATAAACTAGATTTTTCTATCTCTTTGAAAAGCTAATGAAAAATTAAAAACTAAAACTACACCTTTTATTCTCTATCTCTCTCTTCTAGTAAATGTATTTATCTATTATGAAGCATTTATCTCTTCAATGGAAAGAGAAATGGCTTAATCTAGTTATTAACTTGAGCATTTCTAAGGCAATCTCTCCTTCACCAACTTCTACTTCTATCTCCTTTACAGTCTAATACCAAAAAATCACTTTTACTCATTAATCAAACCTCTTTGCCTTCTCTATCCTTGTCAACACCTACAACAACCACTAAGTTATATGGTAAAAAGGTGGAGAAGAAACAGATTAAAGTTTACTAGGTGCTTAACAAAACTTGTTGCAAGTACTTTGAAGAGGAGAAGTTGGACTTAGAGAAGGAAATAAGTGAATAGATAAGAAATTGTAAACAAATTTAAGTTGTTGTATAGGGGCTCTTTAAATTTTTCAAAAAGATTGTGATTGAAGTGAAGAGATGAAGGATATTGGTGGCGTTGAAGAGGACCTCAGTGGTGATGGTAATGATTCTAGTGATGAAAGTTGGGGAAAAAATGTATAAAAGGACATTAGTGAGAAGGAAGATATAGATTTGGAAGATGTGAAAGAATAGGATGATGTAGAGAGTGACAAGAAAGAAAAGCAAGGTGGGAAAATAGAATCGAGCAAAATGAAGGCCTTTGTGTTAGAAAAATCTTCCAAATCAAAACCCAATTATTTTTTATATTGCCATTTTCATATTCCTGCCCCTTTATGACCTTGAATGGACTGCAATCAAGAATGCTTTTCATTACCTAGTTAAAATCCTCTGATCTAATTGGCTCAATGCCATTACCTATATGGGTTTACAAAAAATTGATGGCTTTCTCTTAATACTCTAAGGATGTTAATGGTGGCTCATTACCTTTAGTTTGATGAATGGTGCTTGATTAATCTTTGCAGTAGTGGACTTATTTTAGTAAAGACAAATGAATATTTTAATAGAAAATAAAAATTAAAGCGCCATGAATTATAAAACATTTGAATTTAAAGATATAAATTGAAAGTAAATATGGACATTGTCTAAATTAAGTTGATGAGGGATACATAGCTCTTTTTTGCCGTTAAGTGGCACCAAAAATCAAATACATAACACTTGGTCCACACCTAATCAAACAATACATAATTGCAAATTTAAGAATTAGCCATCGATTCAATTGAAAGCTAGGAATAACTACTTGTGTTTGGATATAGTTTGCAAATGAAAATAAAAAATTCTTTTCACAACTCAAAGATTATTTGTACAGTCCAAATGATTCTAGAAATGGATTATAACTATTTATTATTTTGTTCAAATTTATCACTAACTAACTTATTAGTAAGTGGAAGTTAGTATATTCTTTCCTATTTGTTTTTCAAACATAGAATGAATTTTGATGGTGGAATGGGAAATTAAGGGTACTAGATAAAGCTTATAAAAGATGGGCAGTTGAAATGGCATTAGGTTTTGGCACTGGGGTTATAGGTGATGTGTAACAAGTAAGATGATACTCTTCTTCCTATTAAAGAGATTTTTTTCCATTTTAATTGTATCTTATTCTTATATTGTATTGTTAATATGTTTATAATAGTTTTTTAATAAGTTTATAATATTTTTTATGTTGGTTTATATTTGTGCACCTTTGCACTTTTTTCTTTCTTTCTTTCTTTTTTTTAAAGAAAAATCGTCTTTAGGATTCTATCAGCACCTTATTTTTCTCTTTTGGTATTAAGTTTTTTTCACTTTTATTTATCTTTTGATTGATATTACGAATATTTTAAAACTTTAAATTGATGATCTTGTTGTAAATATTTAGCTAATTTTTGTTAAAAAGTTAAATTCATTTATACATGTGTTTAGTGTTATAAACAATTAATTGTATTTATTTTATTATAATTAATTTTTTAAAGTCTATTAACTTGTAGTTTAACATTATCATATAATAAGTAATGCAATTGTACCATCAGTTTTGATATTGTATTCATATTATTAGACCTATTTTACATGTTTATAATTTTTTTTATTTTATCTATGTATATTTAAATGAATAAATAATTTGACCTAAAATATAAATTTATTAGTAGTGAAATAATATGTTAATATTTATTATGAAATTAATATTGAAAAATAAAAAGTTAAAGAAGTGAAAAAAAAAGAATTGTCACAAGAATTGAACTTATGGCCTAAATGGTATAAGATGACACATGAACTATTTGCCCAAACTCTTCAATTAGTTGTAAATTTGTAGTAAATTTATATGATTTAAAATACTTTTCGTTTTTTTACATCAAATTGGATTAAACCAGTCGCCAATTTGTAGTTAGCATGAGTATGACTCTAACTCGAATCGTGAATTACTATTAGGAGTGTGTAATAAATCGTATTATAGAGAAACTTTTAAAAATATATTAAAGGTAAAATATGGCAATAAAATAAAATTTTAATTAATTTGAAAAAAATTATACACTTTAATTTGTATAAATTATTTTTTCTAAATTTAACCATAAATAACATTAATTTAAAAATTATTATACAGTAATACAAAATAAAGTGAAATCAATGAAAAATTGTATAACATATTTTTTTAATTATATCTTTTAACGCAACATATTATGTGGCACAAATTAGCAAAGGACCAACAGTTGGCTGCCAAATTACGAAGGAAAAAACTTAGGAAAAAGACTATTGACATGTGAAAAGAGGAAATATATAGGTAAAATAAGTAACAAGTAAAGTAAATAAACAATTAAATGGCCAGATTTAATTTGGTACAACATCCAAGGGTGTATACCTCTCTTCTTTCCATATGTTGGCATATGAAAACAATAGTCATCATTTTGTTAGAATGAGGCAAAGAACACAATTTGGGCATCAATTATTAAATTATTTACTAGATTTTGGCAAACCAAACTGGACAACTTAGACCTTTATCCTTACGTAACTAGAAAACATCTTAATAGATGAAAAATAAGTAAGAAATATAGAACCGATGATAAAAAATAGATAAATTTGCTTGACTAAGGACAAACATTTCAACAAAAGCATATATAATTTAGAAACTGATCTATGTTCTATTTAAATAATACAATAAGTCGTAAAATTACATTTCAAAAGGTCTTTCTTCCATTATAATTTTACTAATGTGGGGCTATAAGGAAGGTAGTTTGGACATAATCCTACTCTTATCAGTTTCACATGTAATGGCTACTCTCAAGATGAAAACCAACAAAATTAATAAAATTTACTATGGGACTTGCTCAAGTCAATAGTAAACATAAGAATTTCCAAAAAAAAAAGAAAAATAGCATAGCAAAATATTTAGTGAAAAAATTGTGATAAAGCAATCTACTAATAGCAAAGAAATGAACAAAACAATGTATTAGTAATGACAAAAGCCATACTTCTATTAGAAGGTGAAAAGGGGAAAAAAGAAATACTTGAAGGCATGCATGATAATTTATATCATTTAGATGCATTAAGTTGATGAAAGTCAAAATGATGAAGCAAAACTAAGGAATAGTAAGATATTCCCAAATGCAAATTTATGCTCAAATTTTGCAGATAGAAAATAATCCGAATTTCAATTTAAACATCTTTGTACCAAGGTAAATGCTTATACCAGAATTCATACTACATACCAAATAGGTTGTAGCATTAACCACATTTAATTTTTCGAATTCCATATAGAAAAAATTGATTGAAATGAGCTTAACAAATGAAATATAAAGGCTTATGTCCATGCATAAGAAAAATAACAACTTCACATGAATGAGTATCACCAAAGAAAAAGGCAACTATTTATGGAACAGAAATTGTGTGAACAATTTTGATATTCATAATTCTACATGATAGTTATCAAATCATGCAAAAGGTTAAGAAGCAAATTTTAATCCAATATGTACATGCACCACCTTAATTAAAGTTTCTCGATATAAGACTCCTGAACGAAGAAGTGAATCCAACCTGAAGAGTTAGCATCGATTTCATCCACCAACTATTCTCACTCTCATATCTTGTATTTTGTTAAAAAATAAAAAAGAGTAAGGAAAAAGAGAAGAAAAGAAGAAAATAATGATGTATTTCAATTAGCAACACTACTAAAAGATAAAAATCATCTAGATTCACATCTCCGATATATATTTATTAAATTTAAAGGACATAAATAGAAACTATTTGTTGATCAATTTAGGGCAGACTATAGTTTGTTAATGTAAATCTATAAATGCAACGCACCACTAAAAATTCAAACCTAATAATAAAACAAAAACACTCTTTTTTCTTTTGGAAGTATAAAGCTTTTTGAATCAACATCAACATTTACAGCTTCTAAAATCCTTCCTTTACCCTCTATTTGGATTGTTGTGTCCCATTGTTTCAAAATGTATTGTATGCTGCTGTGTCATATTGTGATGTGTTATTTCATAGATATAATGTTTAGGAAGACCATATATTATGCCATTGTTTTATAATATTTTCTTGTTTGGTTTTATTGTATCACATTGCATAATTAAAATGATAATGGACAAAAATCCTCATTATTGTAATTATCAGTTTATCAAAAATAATTTATAATAATAAGTCAAAGCATTTTCTACATTTTATTAAGATTAATAAATTTAGTTTAATAATTTAATATTTATTAATTTTTATAATCTAATATTTAATATTTAATGATATATGCATTTAACTAAGTGTAATTATAACATTTTTGTTCATCGATATAGTGTAAATTATATTTCTTGTAAGTAAAAATTAAATAAATTAATATCTAAATTTATGATTGAGTTAATATTAAACAAATCTAAAATATATATTTTTATAAGCAATTATATACATAAATTAGACAAAAATAAAATGGAAGAGATTGAGTGAGGCAATTGCTAGTCTTCGAAATCCCTAATAATAAAAGTCTACAATATTTTTACCTATAAGATAAAAAAAAGAAAATTAAAAAAAATTAAAAAAAAGAAGAAACTTGAAAATAAGACTACTTGGAGCTTGAGGTGAAGTTTGTTGCTTTATAAAGATAAAGATAAGAATAAAGATAAAATAAGGTTAAAAAGGTGAGGTTACTTTTGATATTTTAGTGTTTTAATAGGGTTAAAATTGGTAAAAAGATGAAGAACAATTAAGAATTATCAATTTGGTTGTTTAAAAAATGAGACATCTTCATTATTTTGTTACAATGAAAATTAACAACCTAGAAGAAAATATTTCTTAAAACAATTGTCCTAAACATGATATTGTGTCGAACAATACATTATAAAACTATGGCTAATAGCATCCCAAACAAAGTGTTATATGTGTTTGTGTGTGTAGGTGAGTGATAAATTGTTGCAATGAAACAATCAAGAACAATTAAGAAAAAATATAGAAAAGGAAAAAAAAAAGATACAATGTGAAACAAACCACATGAGGATTCATCATTTTCTTTCAAATCAACACCTTTAGAATAATGTTCTTATTTAACAGTGAGGTTTGCTTTAACTTTAGAGTAAAAAAAAAAAAGAAACATTAAGATAAAAGCTAAGGATGGTTCATTTTTATAGAGGGATGAGGGGGTTTTAAAGGGCCACCACCTGATTCTACATTAGGAACTTACTGATCTTTTAGCCCAAAAAGTTTCAGAATCAATATCTTATTTATGCCCATATAACATGCCCTTTTAGATTTTAATGTTTATTTGTCCTTTCTCATTCAAGCATACATTGATTAAAACATTCATACCACATTGACATGTAATTAATAGGGAAATAAATCACAACAATAAAATTATATACTTGAAAGAGAAAATAAAAATAAAACATACATCCAAAAACAGGTTATTCATTAATTGATTGTGACCTGACAATTAATTTAAGGTTCTTTAAGAAAACTGAAGTTAATTGTTCAACTCCAATTTGGAGATTAGTCTTCTTGAAATACATTTTAGATGATAATTTTTATTAAAAAAAATCAAAATCTACTTTATTAAGAAAATACCAAATCTTAATAAAAAAATCATTGATGTGAGTTAATTTTGGCATGTAAAATGATTTTTTAGACTATTACAACATTTAAGGAAAAATATAGAGCAATGTATTTGCATAGAGAAGGAAATAAATGATAAAAGTAAATCAAATATACAAAACTAAGGAATACACGAAAATAATAAGTAAGTAAATCAATCAAATGAAATCTACACAAATAGAAGGTAGTTATTATAAAGGAAACATTATATAAAAGAGGCAAGTAAAGGAACACATCAATAAAAATAGAAAGTTAATATTTCATATATTAATATTAAAGAAAACTATTTAATTAAGGCAAATTAATTAATAAATTTAAAAGATGGAAACAAATAAAGAATATTTATAAAAAGAAAATAATGAATATAAGAAAGTGCACAAAAAGGAAGATAACTCATGTAGATAATAATATAATAATTTATAAGGTAAAAAGCAATAAAATAAAATATATTATTTATATTGCCCGTAAGCCAAGGTTTTATGAATAGTACTTTCTGGGCCTGAGGGATGTTTCCTACGGTGCAGGGCATCGTTACAAGTCCAATGACTAGCATATTAGGCATAAAACTTTGACGGGCTTGAAAGTGGGTAAAATAAATGAATTTAAAAATTTAACAGAATCAATAAATTATTTTGGGTCAAGAACTAGGGTATGCAGAGATAAAATGAGGTTGTACCAGGATAGCCCCGGAATGTGCCCGGACGGACCTGAAAATATCATACCTTGAACCTAAAAAATTCTAATGAGTATGATATAGAAGGAATTTTAATTTTCTGAGGTCGTTTAATATTTTTTCTGAATATTTTATTCTGGCGGGTGCTAGGGTTACTGAATTGAATATTTTTAAAGGTCCAGAGAATATTTTATAGATTTTTGAAGATTAAAATGGCATAGGGTAAATAGCAACCCTAGCTCTTGGAGGAGTTTTGGGTTGAAATTTTGAGGGACCCTTAATGAATTTAATCGAGGATTTTTGGAACTAGAATTATGATTTTTGGAGGTTTATTGAAATTATTCTAAATTTTTAAAAATTAAAACAAAATATGATTAATTTGGGCCATCCGATCGACACATGGCGCGATCGTAGCCATCCACTTTGCCTAAGGACTTAGGGGTACATGTGTGCATGGTGGATGGAATGAAAAGGATTCATCTTCTCCCACTTCCAAGAGAAGCCAATGCCATTTTTCACCATGGGAGTCCTCTATTTTTTATTCTTTCTCTCTCCTCCCTTGCCAAAAACGCATAAAATTTATATGGAATCTTGCCTCTACAGTCCCTAGATTCTAAATCTTTTGACAGAATTGAGAAAAAGAGCTTAGATTAGGAGATTTCTCACCTGGGTGAATAGTGACTTTTCTTGAATAAATGTCTTT
>CANXYI010434396.1:0-11153 GCA_948208565.1 Hura crepitans | reverse complement strand
CATAAATCGTAATCTTGCAATGTTAGGCTGCCCATGGAAATTTTGTCTTGTAAACTTCAGAATTTCTACATTTATTTAACTTTGATACTTTTCATAATTTTCATAATGATGATACATGCGATTCTTATCTTTTTAATTATTTTAAAATAAGTTAAATCCAAAGTATATGTATTTATTTATGAATCTTATTCAAAATAAAAACTACATAGCAACTCAAACTAAAATTTATAATTCATTCACGATTTTAAATAAATATAATGCAAATAATACTTATAAAAGAGTCCAGTGATAAATAGTTAAAAGAAAAAAAAAGTTAATAATAACATCTACATTATCGTACCTTTTAATTCAGCTCAGTAAACACCTTTCAGATCCAATTAATGAGGAATATGTCTGAACTATTTAAAGTTTTTCTAGAGATAAATTTTGATTACAGTCATTATATTTGTATCAATTGACAATAAATCTCTACTCCATAAAAGTGTGCCACAAAAATTATATAAAGGAAAGACTTTCGTATAAGTTATTTATTTTTAATAGTTTATTCTTTCTATATACATTTTAATTTTATCCCATTTTTTGAATTTTTAACTTAATTAAGCATCGCGGTCCCTGCCCTAAAACTTTCGGAGCCATCAAAAGCCGAGGTTTTGTTGTCCATTAGATTCGACTTCATCAATTAATAGTTTTTAGAAAAATACTTGATTAGTTAATAATTTTACAAAAAGAAAATTAAAATATTAAAAGCTATTTATTTATTTATTCACTTATTCAATTCTTCATTTTTAAAATGTGTGTGTGTTTTTTTTCTCAAAATCAGATAATTTCAATTTTTTGTAGTAAGAATAAGACGCGGGTAACTAGGTTGGAAAAATCCCAAACGGAAAGAATAGTTCGTAACTCATAATCAAAGGGTACATAGAGTCAACTAGTTGATGATTTTAGCTAAGCAGTGACAACCGACCCCTCCATTTGCCATAGCACATGCTTAACCTAACAGCTGGATACTACATAATATCCCACGTGCAAATAAACATTATATTCAATATCCCACGTGGACAAGCAAAGCTATCGGAAATTAAAAATCAAATTGAATATTTCGATCAATTTAGCTTTTTTTTTTTTTAATTCAATTTATTTAATTTAATTTGATTTTTAGATAATGAGGATCAAATTATTAAAACGATATCATTTTGATATCATTTTGAGTGCTAAAAATTATATCATTTTATATGCCGTTTTGATTTTTTATATATAAAAAATAAAATATATAAATAGTTCGATTTATTAAAAATTTTGACCGATTTGATTTTTTTATGAAAAAATGGATTTATTCGATTTCAATATTTTTAATTTTTCTCAGAAAAAAAATAACTCATATGTCAAATGAAAAATCCACTGCTGTCAAACACAAAGATTAATATATAATTCGATAAGAAAAAAAAATGATTTAGTTGCACAAGTTTAAAGATACCTTAACTACGTAAATAATTAAGAAAAAAGCTTAAATATAATTCGAGCAAAACTCATCATGTAAACCTCAATTATTTATTTGTTCATTTTAAAAGAAAACCTATGTGCTAATTCTTTGATTTTTTTTTTCTTCCGTTCTAAAATAACAGCATATTTTTACTTTCTATGTATTAAAATACAGTCGTATTTTTTTCTTTTAACCGTACAATGAACATATATTAATGTCTAATATATTCTTATTTATTAATAAATATAATTTCTACTATATTAATATGCTTTTTATTACTGTAGGAATATATTAACATTATATATATTTTTTAAAATTAAGATAAGGAATGTGGAACTATCATTCTTTTTGCCTAACTTTTTTTGTCGATTCAACTTAGGAAAAAGGCGAAGTTTAAATTACACAAAACCCATAAAATAATTATAAATATTCAGTATAAGTATTATGTTAGATCTTATAGCATTTTGATTTTCATTCAAAGAAAAAAAAGAACTTTGGGGGCTGATGTCCGCATTCTTTTATAAATTGGGACCAATGTGCAAAGTTTTGGGGATCAAGTAAATTGCGGAACAGTGACTCTGTAACTGGCATTCCATGGAATTTTGTTTTCCTTTGATAATACAGGGACGTTGCATTTGATTTGTTTATGTTGTTTTTTTCTGAGATGGAAAGAAAAATGAGAGCTCGATCACGAGATCTTTTGATATATAAAAATTAATTTTATTATTAAGATATTTATATAAAAAAATAGAACGATAATTTAAATTTCTATTGAAATTCATTAGATTGGTTTATTTGATATTTGGAATTAAAGGAGTAATAAAAGGGAAAAGTTGTAAAATGGGTTCCAACGTTGCAAGAAATTTCAGACCCAAATCTAGTGTAGACCTGTGCTGTAAATACATTAACATATATTTTTAAGGACTGTTGGATTGATGGATAATATTTTTCATCCAACGGTCTGTACAAACGGATACATGTCCTCGCACGTGAGAATCATCTTCATTGCGCTCCTGATTAGTTAGAGAAAAAAAAAGGGGATAAAGTAAAAAAAAAAAAAGAAGGGAATCAAAGTGGCGGGACGAAACACAAATTTCATTCAAATCCAGAATTTCACTTCCTTTATTCTTCCTCAGTCCTCTTCTCTCTAGCTCTAATTCTTCCTTTCGCAGTTACATACGTCCTACGCAATCTCTCGTACAAATTTCATCAAATGCAGAGTGAAGCGGTGCAATCTGCAGGGACAAAGATGGAATCTTTACGACTGATATGCGAAAGGGAGGTCGCTCTCGAACTTCAGAAAATGGATTCTTTCGTGGCGTCTTTTGCTCAGTCTCTGGACTCTTTCAAGGGGAGAGTGCAAGAAACCCTCCAAAATCAAGGTCAGGATGACTCACACTCTCATTTAACTCGAAAATTAGGGTTTTCAGTTTTGTTTTTCTCTAGCTAATGTTCTTTGAGATTAGGTTCTTAACTTGTTTTAAAGCGTTTTAGCTCAGTTCTTTCGGGCTTTTTCCTGAAATTCACGACTTTGTCTTTTCCTAGGGAGAGTAGCGAAGGTGAAATCTGCGTTGCGAGAAGCTGAGGATGACTTTGTTAGAGTGCTAGCAGGTTTACAGAAAAAAATTTATCTTGATATTGAGTAAATTATGTGTACATTATCTACTTTTAATTTGTGTTCTGGTGTATTATTTAAGTAGGGAAGAATTGAATGAGGATAATTAACTGAAATTGTTGCTGCACGTTTGAATGATTGGAACTCCCATAATTTGTATTTATGTTAGCAAAACACAAATCCTCGTGAACCAGCCTTCTTTTGTTTAGACATTTATATATCTCCGAAGAAACTTCCTAGGTTACATGTTTGTTTGTTTAATTGACCTATTGAATGCATCATCTTTTCCTTTTACTTTTAGGCCAAATAAAATCTTATATAACTCTTTCAAAATGGGATGATACTATTTTAAAAAGGAGTCAGTGCTTTGGGATTTACAAGAAAATTAGCTTTCAGCTAAGAGCAGTCATGGGATAAATTCTTTACCGCGAGTTCTCTTATTTTGACTCAAAAAATTTGATGATATTATTGCTTTCAAGAAGGGTGCCCCTACGTTGGTCTAAACGCATTCCCAGCTGCATAGTGCCATCCTACCAGCGGCTCAGTCTTTACCCAATTTTCTTAGCTTGTGAAGTTTTGTGTTGGCTTTTATACGCCCTTTTTTCCCTTACATTTTCTGAGCACTTTCCACCTTATTGTTGTTGATATGTTCAAACTTTGACCTATATTCTGTTGAAATGAAATGCTTCTGAAGCTTATATCTGGTTCCTTAAATATGGACACAATGGTTTTTACTGTATATGTGCATTTTTTTTTTTCGTTGTGTAGTGAAGACTCGAATTGAGGCTAAGCAGATGGCTATAAGAGACTCCATTTCTGCTACAAGAGCTCGAATAGAAGAACTTCAAAGAACTGTGCAAGTTGAGAAGGCTAGAAGGGACGACTATGCAGCGGTTGTGTCCCAACAATATATTGGTAATGCTATTCCTTTTATCATCTTGTAATCCCTTATTTTTTTCGTGGTCTTGTGTATATTTTTATAAAAATGGATAGCTATTTGCTCTCTGTTCTTGTTTTATCAACCAAGTGGAATAAGTGACTTCTTTTTTTCCTAGCATAGCATAAGGGGAGGCATTACAAATAACTTTTGCCAGTGAGGCTCTAGGTTGGTAAATGTGGACCATGAATCAAAAGGGGTCAGATAGCGGCTCTTATGTTTATTTTGCATTGGATGTAAGATGTTTTGGATTGTTGAATTTAACAGGATATGTTAATTAAATTGTTTCATATATCATAACGATATGGGGAATTATGTGAGCATCTAGAGAGCATGTTCTTATGATTCGAGAGTAGGATTGTGTCATGAGGTGATGGACTGGAAAATCAGGTCCAATACATGGATCTATGCTTGTTCTTGTTCCTAGACTTGCCTATGATTGCTGGAACTTTGCAACTCGTTAAAGGGAGTAGCACACCTTGGAACTCGTTAGAGAGAGTTACTATCTCTTGCACTTTCTGCTGGAAATCTGACTCATCTTATTATTTGATTTCTGCCTCTTTAAATAGAGAGTACAGCCCTAGAAATCTTATTAAAATAGGAATTATTTTATAACTAGGAAACTAAGGAATCTTATTTAATTGGGAAAGAAAAAAAAATCTGCAGGAATCAAACCAATAATTTAGGAATCTTATCTCAAAATCTGCCTAAAATATCTCTAATTATTCCTATAACAGCAACCCATGTCCATGAGATTGTCGGTCTTTCCATAATCTTCTTTGAAATATCAGTGCTTTGTTTTATCCTTCTATCTTGGGCGTCTCTCTCTAAGTGGCGATTAGTTTCAGGCATAGGAATTAATGACAATATTGTATTTGAAGGAATATGCCTTACTAGCGAATATTGTTGTAGATGTTTGTGGATCTTAAGTCATGGAATGCTGCAACATAGCTTGTGTTTTTTCTCTGTCACTTATTTCTAAATCTTTTATTGGATTCTGATTTGGTGAACTCACCTTTGGACTGTTAAATATGTAACTAAAATTCTGTTAATCTTTGCTTTCTTTCTCTACCGTTTTATGGTATCATTTATGACTTTGGCGAAATATGAAGAGAAGGGAAGCAAAGACACAGAACATAATGTTGAAATTGAAGAGGCTATTTCATGGTATAATAAAGTTCTTGGCTTCCAAATTGAAGGTGGAAGAGGTAAGCATATGTTTTTGAATTTTGATTATGAAATTTGCTACAGTTTTTCTAGATGCAAGTTCCCCATTACGTGTTTTCCTTTTTATTAGGGGTGAAATTCACCTTCAACTACATCAATGAGCAAAAACCATATGAAGAGTACTCTTTCACAGTTCGCCATGAAAATGATACATATACTTGTAAGTAATGCAAACAATGTTGTTTGCGGGTCAGTCATTGAATCTATTCTTTTGATTATGCGTATTAATTTGTTCCATCGTGGTTTACAGTGCTGGCTTGTGATCCCCACTTGAATGACACCAAAGAGTTAATCCATGAGTTGAATAGAACCAATGGCTTATTCAAATTTGTTAGAACTATGAGAGAGAAGTTTCAAGAAGCTGCATTGCTTGGTAGAGTTTTTACCCTGCTTCCTGCTTTACTGGGTTTATCTGTTGTGGAACTTTTTAAAAATTTATTGGTTATTCTGGACAACCATAAACAAGTAGTTTAGTTAATGATGTGTTCTGAATTGTTTGTTTAATTGTAATTTAGAATTCCTAAAATAAACTATATTGTTTTTTGCTTGCTAGGAAATTTGCCTCAATCCACAAATCTTCTTCAAGAGTCTGCCACTGTCTCTGTGTCTGCTCCAGTTTGTTCAGTTTCAACCGACATTAGTGAATCACCAGGGAAGGAAAATGAGTATTCAAATGAAGGTGAAAGACAGTCTAATAAAGCTAATCGTTGCAAAGGGTATAAACAAGCTAGTTTGTCCCCTAGATCTGTTGTTCGTCGGTCCCCTCGTTTAATTAAGGTATCATCATTTTGATTGGATGTTATGTACCTTCAGTGTGGTGGTGGTGTTGTTGTTATTATGTGCATGAAGTTGTGCAGAAATGTGTATTCTTGCAGAACACATTTGGACAAGATAAGAACTGTTAAAAATGATCTAGAAGTGTTTTTTCTTTATAAATTATGATCACTTGAAATACTTGCTGCATTTTGTTTAAGAGAAGGTTGTTTATGGTGGTCTAGTCATGTGCTACAGAGATCTCTTGATGCTTTAGTGAGGAAATGCGAAAGTTTGGTAGTAGAAAAGAGAGAGAAACGAAGCTGTAGGCCTAAGATCACTTAGAAAGACATAGTTTTCAAGTTGTGCATTTAGAATTGAGGCAAATGTTGCCTTAGGCAGAGAATTCATATAGCCGATCTCATCTAGTATGAGATTAAGGCTTAGTTGTTGTTGTTTTAGTATTTTGTTTAAAAACTTGATTTCTTAGTGGCATTTTGAGGATTATAAAGTATGTAAGAGGGAGCTATTAACTGTAGAAAAGTTATTGAATTGAGTTGGTGGCCATTGTGTGTTTCTTTGCGCATGGAGTAGTTCAATAACAAAGATACATACAGTGTGATTCTCTCTTCCACATTTTTATCACCCTCATATGAAGGCGTTGCTCCCTTTTCAAATCCATATAAAAGCTTCCTCTTATGATATAATACGTATAATTGACGAGTTATTTTATTCATAACATCAAATCATGCATATTCATACTGATAAAAGATATTGAATGCATGGCAGCGCAAGGATTGAAGATGAATTGAAGCCGATCATCACTACATTGAATATGGCATACAGAGTGTCTCTCTTTTAAGTTGCTGAATTAGTCCTAGTTTCTGACTTATTTACTTGACACAAGAGTTGCCAGACATGTGCTGCATATGCCTAATTTATGATTCTTGTAAGATTGGTTGAAAAAGATGGAGGAGCTCTACTCTACCACATCGTTATTCATCAGACATGAGAATTCTCACCGAGTACCGGCTGTAATGTATTCATATTGTAGTTCTGTAATGAAATGAATGTATGACGACTGTCACACGAATTGTAAACGGCTGATCATTTACTAATTTTAGGCTCTGCATCATTAGATGCTGGAAAATTTCATTTGGTAAATTGCAGGTATTGATTTCAATAATTTTTTCACAATCTGTTTCTGTGAAATACTTTTTTTTTTTTTTAATGTCTCTAATATAAAAGTCAAGATATTTTGTCGTAAGAGCCTTTCCTTTTTGTTTAGACACTTGGGTTCTTTTCCATTCTTCCTCTTTATGATTATGGAGGAAGGGTTTGAAAGAAATGCAGTCTTTCAACGAGGCTACATGGAGATAACAACCATATTTTATGTTATTTTTCTAGCATAAATTATACAGTGTGCGAGAAAGGAGCAAGCTCTTCAATTATTTTTCATATATAAACTCAAAATCATCAATAATTACATTCTTACCCTATATATTGCCTTATGAACCAATGAATTTACTTTTCTATACAGTGGTTCCTAAAACTTTTGTACGGTGTAAAATGTCAAGCAGGTGGCTGATACAGTCTTCTGTGGATGAGTGCACGGCTCTGCCTCCAAAGTTTTTGTGCTTCAGATTCATCGTTGGCCAGAGCTGAGCAGTTGCTCTCATTACAATCTGCAAAGTATTTCCCACTTGCGCCTTCAATTTGTGGACTTAGGGCGACATAACATGTGGTTGATGCACCCTGCAATTACCATAAAAAACACTGCTCATTTCTCTCTCTTTTTTTTTTAATTGTTTGATTAATTATATCTATAATTTCATTCTAATAATGCCATTATAAAAAATAATTAAAATATAAATCAACGTTATTTAAATGCAATAAAGACAAATTTGCTTGGAAATTGATAATCACATAGTCAAAATTTTGCAGAATAGATTACTTTTCTATATATGAGCAAGCATTCTAGTTACCCAACTCTCAATTCTATCCCTTTTTATCTTTACTACATTTAAATAATAATCGAATTATATTTTATTTATGAATCGATTATTTTTAAATAAGACGATATTTCATAAAAATTTGATAATCAATGATCCTTCTATATAAAGAAAACAGGCAAAACTATATGTTAACTAACCTGAGATGTGGATTTTAGTAACTTGGAGGCAATGAAGTACAGGGAATCTGCAGACAACATTTTCTGAATTCATTAGATTATCTACATTTGAATGTGGAAATTATTAACAGATGAACATGTTACAACTGCAAACTCCATTATCCAGATAAGATGGGTACCTGTTATAAAACCCTTATGAGCTCTAATTATTCCTGTCTTGACAATCCCTGGATGTACTGCATTTATTGTTACTTTTGCATTCCTTGCCTGTAATATTTATATTAATTAATTAATGATTATGTGGGATGAACCTATTTTTTCCATATATATAAAATTCATTTTTTTAATTAATAAGATCATATTTTTTTTTTAAAAAAAATTCAATTAGTGAAAAAGCAAATATCCTTGACCCTCCCGGCCTACCTAAGTTTCATTCATATCACTGGTAAGATATGATTGAGAAAATGTTGCTCCATTTGGAAGCCAAGAAAGGAAAATATGAGAAATAATTAATGGTGAAGAAAATAAAAATTGAAAAAGGGTTATGGTTCTGATTTTTCTCACCTTCAGCTGTCTAGCCATTTCCTTTGCATGCAAAATGGTGGCCAATTTGGACTGAGCATATGCACGTGTCCCATTGTACCTGCAAAATTTCATAAAAAATAAAATTAAAATAAACATCTTTAAATTTTAATTTGTATGAATGTAATAAATTCGATATATTAAATATATTTTTTATGATTATTTTTAAATTTATATTAAAAAAATAATCTTACTTCTTTGGGTTTAGCATTTGATTGAAGCATAAAGACTCTTTCTTCACCCAGGAGTGAACTACAGAAGAAAGATTAATTATCCTTCCATGGATGCCTGTCTCTTCTGCTGTTTCTACCATTTTCTCTAACACCATCTCTGTCAACAGATAATGTCCTGCAAAATCCCAATCTTTAGCATGTTTACCCTAATTTTGTGTTAATTTCTTGCAATTAATTCCATAAGTTTGGGACCAGTAGCCTAATTATGTTATTTTCAGTGCAACTGCACCCGATTTTTCTATTTTATAAAATTTAAAGAATAATTATCTGTTTTATTAAATTAACTATTTAATTAAACTTTCCCTTTTCATTTTTTATTTTTTTATATATAAAGGTTATTTTCATCCAACAAATCCATGACTTTTTTTATCACCATCTAATTAATTAGGAGTGTGCATTCGATCCGTTCAGTCTGAAAACCGACCAAAACCGAATAGACCGAACTTCTTATACATAATAACCGAACCGACCAAACTTAATATGAAAAACCGAACTGAACCGACCAAAATTTTTAACAAACTGAACCGAACAAACCGAAATTTTTTTATATATTTTAGTTTTTTTTGCATAAAAAAATCAAAACGATGTCGTTTTAGGGTAAAATTATGTAATTCTAAACGTCTAAAACGATATCATTTTAATAGTTCGATCGGTTTGATTTATTCGATTTTCACTATAAAAAATCAAAATCGAACTGAAAAACCGAATTTTTTAAAACCGAACCGAACAAAACTGAAAACCGAATAAATCAAACCAAATAGATCGAAATAACTATCGATTCAGTTCAATTTTCGAGTTTGGTTCGATTTTGCTCACCCCTATAATTAATCCTCTTTTATAAACACAGTTACACAAACAATGAGTTATTATTATTATTTTTGTTTTCTTAGTATTATATTTCAAATGGATTTAATAAAAGGGAAAGCTACAAAAATATGTCTTTATATGTAGAGAAAAAAAAGTTATCTAAAGTTTAATTAATTACCCAAGTAAGCCAAAAAAAAAAAAAAAAAAAATAAAAATTACCCAAGTAATTTTTAGCAAATTTCATCTCAATTTTGTCTTCAGAGAATTCCAAATTCTGAGAGTATATCCCAGCATTATTTCTGCAAAATTTTTTTGAAGGAAAAAAATAAAAAAAGATTGAATCTTCAAAGTAGAATTTAAAATATTAAGGGAAAAAATCAGAAGAAAACAGAAATAAATATATACTTACATGAGAATATTTAAGGGTAACCCAAGAGCAAGAAAATGAGAACAAAATCTCTTAACAGAAGCAAAGGAACTTAAATCAGTCTCAAATATTATTATTTCTGCATTTGAACACTCTTTTTCAATAATTTCCTTCACTTCAGCTGCCTTTTTCAAATCTCTTGCAGGAATTATTAATCTTACTCCTCTTTTGGCCAATACTCTTGCTGTTTCAAATCCAATCCCTGAGGTTGCCCCTTCATATCCAAACCCCAAAAAATATATATTTTTACAATTTTTAATTAACTGTAAAAATAACATGTAAATTAATATTAATCAGTGCATGAATATGCAGTGCTTTTCTTCAAAATTATGGATTTATTTTTTCCCAAAAAAAAAAAAGAAAAGACAGAATACCATATTCAGAAGAGACAAAACCATATCTTGTTACAGGCAAAAAGAACCACTGGATTTTCTTTTATACTATATATTATATAAGTAAAAGACATTTGCTGATAAAAAAATAAATATATGAATTTATATATAAAAAAAATTATATTAAGCATATTAGATTTAGATAATCTTTGCACAAATCCATCAAAATTATCCACTAAAAATAAAGATAATATATTGTAAAGAAGAACAAACTAAGTGGAAGTTCTTAAAATAATAATAATAATAATAATAGTAAAAGCTGCAAGGAAAAAGAAAGAATTAATTAAGAAGAAAATATCAAGGGAAGAAAATTCATGAGAAAGAACAAGAACTGAGACTTGATATATAAATCAAAAGCATTAGACAAACTTGTTATTTCATGCTATGATGAAGAGAATTTAATGGTATGTATGATTTTTCTTTTCTTCCATTGAAAAGATAGAATTCAAGAAAAGGACTAACCAGTGATGATAGCAGTTAAATGGGGAGGGAGTAAGCCAACGCAATCTAGAGAAACTTGGTCAGCAGTTGAGTTGGAGCCATAACCACTTGCCCCTGCAATGCCTGCT
>CANXYI010434386.1:0-11701 GCA_948208565.1 Hura crepitans | reverse complement strand
ATATATACATATCTTTTCTTATTCTTATATAATTAATTTCTTTTTATTTAAATATATATGCAAATACATACACACATACATATAAATTAAATAACTTAAATATACTTATTTCTACATAACTCACATATACCTCAATAATTTTGGATTTCTAGAAATTTAGATAATTGAATATCTGTTTAATCCCTTTTACTCATCCATATTTATCTAATCATCCTCACATACTTAATAATTACTTTAACTATATAAATTAACAACTAAATTAAATTCTTCCATCATACATAATTCAGCCTAAGCTACACAAGTAACTCTAAATTTTCCTTCCTTGATTTCTTATTTTTAAATACCTTAAATTGAGTTCAATTATACAATTGTTCCATCAATTTGGCTCAACTAACCAATATATACAAATTAACATTTACATAAGACTTAACTTGCATAATTCATAATAACAAAATACACATGCCTCAATTGGATTTCCTTTCCCTCTTTTCTTTAATTCCCATCTTCATTTTCATAATCTCAACCATTAACCTTTAAGTTCTCTAAATTCCATAACCAAATTTTCTCAAATAAGTTCACCAAAAATTATCATAAACATAATGTTCTAATTTAACTATTAAATACTCCTTAAGAATTGCTAAATAGCCTATATAAATGATTAAATTGGAAAGAGAGATTTTACTTACGTATTTGGGCTTCCACTCCATAATCTCTACTCCTCAATTTCCCTCTAAAATTCATCTCCTTTTAAGCATTTTTAAAGAGGGTAATGCAGTATTCAAAGAGAGCTTTTAATCTTATATGACAATTTGGGGTTTAATGGGAGATGGGAGAAGAATTTTGAGATGAAAATAGAGGTGAAAATGGTGGAACAACTTTGCTCATAGAGGGGGAAGGACGGGACATATGACACCCTCATATGGTTATTTTATGCCAACCTACTTATATATAAATGTATTAATGGTTTAGATTTAAATGGAGTTACACATGGATGGTAGGGTTTATTCCATGTGTCTATATTTTCTTTTTATATTTATTTATTTTCTTTTATTTTAGATGGCTAGGATCTCATGTGTCACCATTGGATCCAATGGCTAATATTACATCCTACCAAAATATCAAGTCATGCTTGTCCCATATTTGTCTTTTCTCTTATTTAATTCTCCTAATTTATTTTTAATAGTTCCACATGTAAATAAATTATGGCTATATAATTTTTGTGTCCCTCTAATTATTTTTGTATCAAGATATGCAAGTTGTGAATTTTTCTGAGCACATTTTTTGGGAATTTTTGATTCAACCCTAAAGGGTTATTATTTATCTGACCATAATTTAGGTTTCATTTTTTATTTTTAACCTCCTATATGACCTCAATTACCTCTCAAATTACACCATAATTTATACTATGATCTGGTTGGGTTAATTTCAGTTAGGCATCAGGAGCACTGTTCATGCCTCGAGTGTCACTATTCACTGAGATTGTCTCTCGAACCTTTTTTATTTTTTTTTCATATTTTCATGTTCCTCATATGTCAAATTCATATTTCGTAGCCCTTTACATGTGGTACTCTCATCAAATGCACCAAATATTCATTTCCAATTTTGCCCTTCACTTTCTCACATAATTCCATTTATACCTTTTCACTATTTTTTGCTCGGTTGTTCACACAAATTGAGTCTACTCGATCCATATGTCTATTTCATTCTACACTTTTTCTTCTCATTCCATTTATATCCTTGTGAAAAATGGGACCAAAATTCAAGGCATAACATCTCATAGGAATTTGATTATCTCAAATTTGAAAAATGTGGTACGAGTTCAATGCATTTATAAAATGACATTGATATTTTAAAATATTTCAATTGCTTAAATTATTATATTTTCTATTTCACATTATCTACTAGCATATATGATTTTATATCAAGTAGGATAAACAAATTGAGATTCTTGTAACAATTTCTATGAATTTTTATAAAAACTTCCTAAATCTGTATCCAATTTCTTATCACAATTTAGGTTAAACTTTTCAGACATCTATTTATGAACTTTGGTATCCATTCAAACTTTACTCTTCTACTCATATATTTTATCTAATTTGTGCAATAATTTTTCTTTGTATGTCTGCCTAAATTTGAGCTTGCAAAAGTCCACTTTTATATGAAAAGAGTTTGGATTTTATGTCAAAATTAAAGCTTGAGCCTAGTCCCATCTACCCATACTTTATATTATATTGTAAAAAATATTAGAGATTAGATTTGTATTGATCAATAAAATATATATGAGATGTAAAAAAATTATTCATTTTTATTATTGATGTAGCTTAGTTTTTCTTTTTTTTTTTTTTATGGCTTTGTGTTTTTATTTGAATAAATTATTTTTAATTTCAAGTTGTATAAACTCAATGGGAATTATAAATTGTCAAGTTAATTATTTGAAAGGCAATTCACATCCATGATGGGATATGTTCACTTCCAAAATAAAGAAAAAAGCAAAGTAGAGAAAATTAATAGATAAGTCTTTAAACTTTAATTCTTATTATATAAGTTGTATTGTTTTAAATTATATATTTTATTTTTTCTTTGTTAAATTTATATATTGTTTAAAAATATAGACATAATGAGCTATTGAAGCTCTATAAAAATTTACTACTCTTTCGCTAAAAGTCTTTTTAGGTTTTATAAAAGTTTAAAGCTTTCACTAAGCTCTATAAAGGGAGCAATCTCCCATATCTTCATTTGAGTTTCTCTAATTGCCATTGTTGCCTCCGCCATCTAGTAATGAACATTAATGTTCTTGGGTCTTATATGTTTGGAGCTATCTTTAATTATATTTTCTCCACGAATGAATCATTGAGAGGCTTATCAAAAGAGTCCTCTATAACTTTCTCCATTTTTTTGCCTCAACATCATTTGAGATCAATAAAGTATCAATTAAGATTCTTAAGATTATTCTCTGCCTCTATTGCCATTTTCCCCATTAAATTTATGGTTTAGAAAAAATAAATATTTGATGCGAGTTGCTCCACTTGAATGGAATGCCACCTAAATTCATTTGGGCAGCATGCTTTGCATCTATAATTACTACTAGAGAAAGTTGTTCGCTTTCTTTAATTTATATGCCCATATAAACTGGGTCATCTATATTGATTTCTCCATCAAAATAGTCTTTAAAAAAATCTAAATAATCACCTCTCGATTGTTACAACTTCAAATATAAGATAAAAGCACCAAGGTAGGTGGAGTATACCGAATAAAATATTGTGTGGTACCATAGCCAAAAAAGATATAAAGTGTATAATCAATGTAAGTTAATGGTTAAAAACACTAAGGAATATGAATAGTAAAAGAAATTGATTTAAGTGTATAAAAATACACTAATATATAATAAAAAAATCAAAGGAGTTTCAATAAATAAAAGATATGTGCATTCATATTCAACTACAAGTTGGATTATAGCTTGGTTATTTAAGGATACTGACTAAAAGGTAGAAACTTAGAACAAAAGTTACTTGCATTAATATAAAAAAAGAGCGGGCACTCAGTACACCTTAGATGCTCTTAAAAATAAAAAATTAAATATGATCAATGTGATAATGTGATTGTCTCTTTATATAAAAATAAGTAATAAAAAATAAACATAATAACGATGTTTATACTCGATCCGAACATAAATTATTTGGATATTATAGAGGACATTTGATGACAAATTAGGAATTATGCCTTCCAAAAAATATACTCCTATCTAGAATATGATTCCTACTTATATTTAGGATATAATTTTTATTAATTATTCTTATTCAAGAGTTCTTTTTTACTTAGATAAGGACTACTATAAGCCTATAAATACATGTGGTATGTTAACTCATTCTTCACATTGAGTTCTTATTATTCTCTTTAAGAATTCTGTATTGACTTAAGCATCAGTGTCATCCTCAAAGACCCCACTGAATTTATTCTTTCTTATAGTTGTTCGGTGAATAAAGATTTGCTGAGTTATTAGTATTATTAAGACATAAGTAAAAAATAAAAATTATAGCATTTTTTTTATAAATCAAAAACTTTTTTTAAGTACTAGATTGAATAAAAAAAGTGCACACCATTTTCTTTAAATTTAAAATTAGTAGAAATCAAAATTTTCAAGTAATAAAGTTAATATATTTTATTTAGCAAAATTTTTATTTTTTATTTTTAATTAATAGCTAGATAACTTGTTTTCTTTTAATTTCTTAAGTTGAGGGATAATGATGGATACATTGATGCAAAAAATTTGAAGTAATCAATCAACTATGAAGATCATGAGATTAACCAAATTAATCATTTTTTTAAATGCATCTAGTACCCGAAGCTCACTGGCCTGACTAATCTAGATTCACGTTGGGTAGGTCCACAAAGAGAATAAAATGCTTCCTCCTAAGTATTTAAAGATACTCTATACCAAATTAATCATGTTAACCATGTGAATAAATAAAATTATTAAAAAAATATAAATTAAAATTTCATTGAATTAATTAAGAGTGTACCATTAACCTAAAATTAACTACATCTTGGGTGATCTCTATCTCAAAAGTGTCCCATGAGATAGCATTCTTTGACATTTAAAAGAGCAAATCCTTTAGTTCTCTTTTTCTTTCCTTAATCTTGTTTTGATTTTCAAATTATCATATTAAATTTTAATTTTATATTACTTTTTAAACATTTATATATATATGAATCACTTTTAAATATGATAATTTATACAAATTTCAAAAAATAGCTTATTCTTTTCTAAAACAAATATGGATTATCATCATTATCATTGTTGAAAATTAAATTGGCAAAAAATTAACAAGAAAAATAAACGTAAAAAAAATGAAAAGGTGAAATACAAAAAATGAGAAAAAGCCAAAACGAGATTAGTAAGAATTAAAATAATATAGTTGACATTAGGCAGTGGGAGACGAGGCCCAGCCTGATCAGCCTAAGTAATTATTTATTTTTATTTTATTTAATTTCTAATGATTTATTGTTGTAACACTCCCTGCCTATTCTTAAAAGAACCAGACAAGGAGTGCTACTTCGCACTGGTCACCCATCATTATACTTCCCCAAGCCTCATTCGTTTAGCACTTATGACATCATTTACTTCTTTTATCTATTTAGAGTGTTTCCTTAAATTTCCATATGACTCTTTAATATTGACTTTATTTAACTCATAAGGACATATTTTATGACTATTATCCATTTTACATAAATTTGGGCAGCACAATGACTACCTGGGTAAAAACATAAAATTTTTAACCTGCGAAAAATACTTCTAAAATCATCACATTCACTTTTTACAACTCCTGGACCCTTCTGGTACTCTAATCATTCAATCAGCATAGTCAACACAGAGCCTCAAGCCCATAACTTCCAAATAACATAGATCATTATGTCATATTATTGAACTTTCATACATCTAGCCATGCATTCAATCATATAATTTACATACATGTCTTGTATTTATACTAACTAAGCCTAATACCACTATACAAAAGTGCCATACTAACAACCAACAATTACAAAAATATTAATCTGCTATACTACAAAATATTGCTGATGCAGGATAGCTACACTATCTACGACTTGCGCATTAGAACATCGATACGCTGAGTATAAAAGCAGTGGTGAATTTAATGTAATAAGTGCATGTTATGCTTACATTCATTCATCATATATGATATGAACTACTTATGCCATATACAAAGTTAATATATTAAAATAATAGTAATTTAATTAATAGTCTCATTATTTAATTACCAGTGACATGCCAACTACTAAAATTTTTCCCACTTTTCATCAAATCCATTGTTATCTGCATTTAAGGTCATAATTCCATTATTGTTATTATTTATTATATTCAACTTTATATTTAGGCCCACACTAGAAAGACGATACTTAAAGGCACTAGATAAAAAAGGAATCCAAGTTATGAAGTGGCCCGCATTTGGGATCTTGGTAGCTATACCTACCTAGTGTAGTGGTCCATATCTTAGACCTCAGTGGCTGCACCCACCTAGATACTAATGCAGTGGCTAATATTAGGACCTTGATTGTTGTACCTACCTAGTGCAATATCCTAATATTAAGACCTCAGTGGCGCACCCGCCTAGTGTAGTAGCCCACTTCAAAACCTCAATAGCTATACCAACGTAGTGCAGTGGCCTAATATCAGGACCTCGGTGGTTGCACCCACTTACAAAGTCACTTAGGCAATGGTCTAGGAGGACCAATACCTCTAGCAGCTGTTAACTCCCTAGTTGATCAGTTAACCCATCTAGTGGGTGTCTAATTGATGGGCCAAATTATTTTTATTAACCTTATCATACATTTATAGGTCTTTCTTCATTATTACATCAATGTCTATGTACCACATTACCAACACTGGTGCACTTCTGCACCTTTTTTAGTTATGAGTCATTTTTCGAAAAAATACTATCATTTGGTCATTGACACTATTCATTTGGTCATTTTTCTCATGTCTCCCTTAGTATAATTCCATCATTAATCATGCCATACTATCATCACCAAATTCCACTTTTTATCTACCATGAGATGTTCTCATATTAAATATAATTCTTTCATTGTGTACAAACATATTAAGTCACCAAGTTCCATATTACTTTTTATACCAAAACATGCCAATAACTTATTCCATAAAGTACACTTTCCATAATTAATCCAATTCCACATTTTACCTTAAATTATCACATTTCATGATACACACATATTATACATCACATTTTCCATCATATCACTTAATCTTCATACACCATGCACACATACACATACACATGACATGCATTCGACCACATACCTTCCACACACTTTCACATGCTTTTTTCACTCAAATGGCATACATATAATCATTATATCATCATTCAAATATAATGGTATGATTATTTCACCCATACACACATATACATGCACACACTCACACTTTCATTCATATGTTCATGCACATATAGATACATTCACATCATGGCATGCATATATTACATCAAATTCACATACCTAGGGTGTGAAAACACCCTTATTCACCACTTTATTGCCTTGAATCCCTTGGTTCTTCATTATTTCTCTTTGACCATCCAAAAAGAGCACTATTCACTCTATACTCATTTCTCCCATTTGAGGCCTTTTCCTTGAATTCTAAGGCTAGGAATTTATTTTAGAGGTCATGAAGGTTTGATTCCATATAAGATATATGGGGTTTAGGTGTGATTTGGGATGGTTGTGAAGGTAAAAATGGTAGAGGGTGGTGGGGAAATGGCATCGACTTTTTGGCTTGGAAGAGGTGGAAGATGGCACTTCTTTACACATGAGGCTCATGCATATGTATGAAGGTATGTATATTAAGTGGTGGGATGGTTAGATCGCAACACGTGGCGATCTAACGGCCTAAATAATTCTAATTTTGTCTTAAAATTTAGAAAATTTTAATAATTTTTCTAGGCTTCTAAAAATAATAAATTTTATTCTAAAAATCCTTAATTATGCCCATTTAGAGCCTTGTAAAATTTCAAGTTCAAACTCCAAAGGAAAGTGGGTTTACTATTGACTCGCTATAATAAGAAATTTTGAAAAGTTATCAAATGATGTTAGAAAATTATAATTCCTTCACCAACATGTAGATTCAAAATTTTAACCTTCAGGATATGCTATTTTCAAGTCTGTCTGGGCACATCTTAGAGCTATCCCAATACAAACTCATTTAAGGTTACTATTCACTAGTTTACTGCCTAAAATGAATTATTAATTCTGCTAAAATTTTAAATTATTTTATTTTCCTTATTTTCTGGCCCGTCAAAATTTTATGACTAGTACACAGCCTTCCTAGCCTTACCAAGGTATCTCAGCTCCCGAGTAACCTTATTTATGCCTTAGAGGTACTATTCATGAAACCTCGATGTATAGGCTTTACAATTGTAGTACTTTACATTTATGTAGTCTATTTTTATAATCTGTTGTCTACCTTTATAATTTTTTTATTTATATTTATTTTTATGTATAACTATTTTTTATATGACATATTAGATAATTCTAAATTTTAATAGCTTATTTTTATTAAGAACCTCTTTTGACTAAAATAGCTTGTAGGCTGGGAATGGGTATGAAATTGGAGCTGTAGGAGAACCATTTGAAGAAGCTCATATTTTTGCTTCTTACTGGAGCTCGGTGTAGCCTGTTAGGGTGGAAGAGGAATCTACAAGGGAATAACAATTAAAAAAAATCAAATACAATCTCACATTTATAACAAAAGTATATAATATAGTAAAAGATACCTCAATAGTGCTAGAACCTACCGAAGTGGGTGAGTGGTGACCTAAGAGGCATAATTAGGCCTCTTCTCCTTGAAGAAGTTCTTAGCAGCAAAGCCCTTATCGCCCTTCACAATTTCCTCCTTATCATCAAACCATCTCTTAGATAACATAGCCTTTAGAGGAGGGTTACGGAACGAGATGCTTTGAGGGGCCCTTATGCTAGTTTAGCACCCTTTTTTCAAGGAACCAAATTTATGCCTCGAGAATCATGATCAATAAGTGGGAGGAAGACATGCTTTTTGCCATCACCACTTCTTTAGGGAGCTTATTCTAGGGAATTTTCCACCACGCTAGATTAATATGTAAAATATAGGTACACTCAGAAAAAGGTACAATATTGTAGAACTAATAAAAGTTTGTTTTTAATGGCAGGTTACTTATATCCTCCTAGGCATGTTAACCAATGTATTGGCAATGGTAGGCATTAGTGTTCATCTATCAAGGATGAGCAAGGGGCTTCTTTTAATGCTTCATGGTGGAAAACCCTAAAAGAGAATCCATCTCACAAAAGGCAAGGCAGAATGTGTAGCTTGTAAGCCCAAACCTAAAAAAACAAGTAATTAGTATTGAGAAGCAAGTAAAAGAAAAAGGAAAAAAATAAAGGAAATGACACTTACCAACATTCTTGAAACAAAACCCTGCACAAATCGGCAAGCCTTACAGGACTTGTGGGCTATATCTAGGCTCTTATACATCCACTTCAATGAAGCCGTGCCTAGTCTAGCTTGCTCATAACATCTAAGTATAAGAGCATGGATGCAAAGCTTTAACTCACATTACCATTTGCATTAGCAAATAGCATGGTGCCAAGTAAGTACAACACAAAGCATCAGACATACTAGTCAATGGCCTTAGGGGTTTCTGGCACCTTTCCTATCCAATGATCATACAAGTCAGCACAGCTAATCACACCAGCTTGATTAGAGGGGACAAACCCTAGCAACTCCTTTATTGTATCCACTTGGAGCTTTGTATATTGCAACCTAGCATCAAATGCCACACAAAGCCTAGAGCAAAGTACTTTGGTGGTGTATGACTAGTTAAAAGGGTGATAGTAACCTTCTCGAATGACATATGAAAGGAGTGTGAAGTATTTATCTAGAAATTTAGTAAAGCCCTTATATAGATGTCAAAGTTGACAGGTGTCATATGGTTTTTCATCGACTGGGTCATAGTGGGATACCACTGTTGAGGCTTAGAGAGTCTCCCACTACATTTCAAATGGTTTTGCAATACAAAAGGTATGAAGTTAGTCATTATCTATTTATAAGGTTAACATTTGTCTTATTTGAAGCAATATAAGAATAAATCCCTGCAGACTTAACAAAATTTTGAAGAACAAACATAGGCACAAATGTTCACATAGATTACTAGTTCACATAGAGTCAACATAGACCTATTACAACATATAGAGCCCAAAAAAAAAACAATATATAGAAAACTCAAAACATGCCTACACAACATTGAATAACCATATGGACTTCATTTTAACATTTAACAGAAAAGGTAACAGTTCAAAGGTCTAAGGGTATTAAAAATATATCTACATGGACCATTTTTGTGATAGTTTTTACTTGGTCCATTTGTCGGATCCAAATAAGAGATGGCACATATCAAATATTAGATCTTACTTGCCATATATCTTATTTATACCTATAAGATTTGCAACCTTCTTAATAACAATTCTTAATATACAACTTATAAAAATCATTTTTAACAAAACCTCATCACAGATACACTATTACGGATCATCATGTCAAAAATACAACAACATAGTGGCTATCGAGTGACACTAGCCCAAATAAAACAACACTTCTATATTAATCATCACTCAAAACTAAACACCTTGATCCTTTTGATCATTTACACTCAAATTTTATGCATCACAACTATAAACATCAATAAGACACAACTTCCATCACATATACATATACATACACATCCATATATCCATACAACACCCGTAAGATTTACAATACACTTTTACATAAGCTTATGCCCACATCTTAATATATACATATGAGCATACTTAACTTTAAGATACATCCAATATATATAGATACAAAAAGATAAATACCAAATATAGATCTTTCCCTTATTAATACTATGTTCTTTAAGCCATTTCTTAATTTATGCTATTACCTATGCAACAAATAAATGATGCACTAAGCATGAAGCTTAATGGTGTATTCAACAAAATATGTTTCAATAACACATGTATAACATCTATAATTGTAATATATCACACATATAGTGATATATAATTATAACTCATACATGCATATCATTCATGGAATAACATAAATGAAATAAATAATTGAATAACCGACTTTTATTTATATATATAAAAGACAAGTGCACATAAGAAAAACCCTTAGTACATTCATTATATTTTACCATACAAATAATCCATTTATATAACAATATTCCCATTTTAAGTCATAAGTTTATTCCCATTACCATTACCTATTTACTTGGTTTCCTATATCGTTTCACTACTGGTGCATATTTCATTGCTTATACATAATTATGTTACATTTTTAATATCATCAATTATTTCACATACTTAGATAACTTATAGATAACATCATCACATTCTTTTCTCCTAAATATTCACAGATTCTAGCATATGCATATTAGACCTTTAGAAATATCTATATCATTTTTGGTTCATATTAATATAGTTATAATAATAGTTAATGGAATTTATGTATACATATAGAGGTTATGAAAGCTATAGTCATGCAATATATATATCTTTGCCATTTGTATAATTTTATCGAGTATTTCGTTATTTCAAGTGATTGCTCATAACCATGTTAAACCATCATGTACTTTTACTTTACCCATATTCAATAAAAAATATCTTGATACTGGATAATGGGATATTGGGCCACATAGGCCTCATACAGACCACAATGGTCTCATCTAGACCCGAAGGTCTTATCTAACCTAAAGGTGATAGTTGTGCAGTGATCCCTTGACCTTATCGGTGACTGTACCTATATGATGGTTTATAGTGGCCTAATAGACCTTATCGACAATTGTACCTATATAAATATCTATATATATATATGTGTAGTGGTCCTTCAACCTTACAGGAAGTTGCATCTGTGTGGTATAGTACCCCTACAGACCTTACAATGTCTATACATGCCTAGTATGTATAATGGCCCTATAGACTTTATGATGTCTGTACATGCCTAGAGAGGCATTGAAGTACCCTAGTAGCTGCTATACTTCCTAATTAATCGGTCAACCTATCTAAACTAGGTTGTGTAACTTATATGGGCCAAACCTATATGGGCCAATCACCATGTTTTATTATGTTTCACATTCATTAAGAAATATTATATTAA
>CANXYI010434356.1:0-11558 GCA_948208565.1 Hura crepitans | reverse complement strand
ACCTAAAAGGTAACTTCAAATAAGTTAACAAATATAACTTTCCTTGTGCCTTTAAGAGGCTAGAAATGATTTACATTTTGGCCATGGATTTGGCCTAGTGACATTTGCTTTATTAGCTAGATTTTGGCCATGAAATTGGCCTAGTTTCAATGGCAGTTGTGCCTAGACTTTGGCCATAGACTTGGCCTAGATATTATTACCCTAGTGCCTAGTAAAATTTTTAAAGGAATAGTAAGAACTGAATTGAAATTGAATTTAGAACAGTCTCAGAAAACTAACTTCCAATGGTGGTTGAAATGATCCATAACTGTCCAATAGACCTCTAACTGAACCAAAAATACCACTAGACCAAAAAGTATTAAGTTTTAAGGTGGAAATGTACTGATAAATTATAATATAAGATATCTTAAATTTTGGTAACAATAGACTTAAAAATTATTTATAAATTTTACCCGATAAAGCCAAAAAGTGGTTATACTAGTCCGACTAAAATTTTAAAGTAAAAGATAAAATTTTTATCTATCTATATTTGAGACTCAAATCTTATAAGATAATTTTTGCTAATAAATAAACTTAAATTGAGCTACTTGGCCCCTTGGTTAGACACCCACTAGATGGGTTGACCAATCAACTTATGGTTTTACAACTATTAGTTCATTAGTGGCTAGAGAGATCTACAGACTTATCTCCATTATGTCACTTAGTTATTAATAGATATTTGTGGTTAGGGAGGGCTATGGGTTGATCTCTATTATGCCACAGAGTTATTTTTATTATGTCTAGGGAGGCTATGGCTAATCTCTATTATGGCACACATGCTAGTGCAGCGGCGTAGGTCTAAAATGAGGACCACTACACTAGTTATTATCCTTATAGATCTAGTGTTTTAAAGTGTCATCTTTCTAGTCAAGCCAGAGAATTTAATCAAATAAATGATAAGATTGAATATGAATAGAAAGATTAAGTATAATGGAACAGTATTTCCTCAGCTTTGATAAGTTATCAGATAAATGGCATTTTAGTCATTTTGCACGGATGTACTAGATTAGTCTAAATAACTAATTTAAGTAAATATACATACATAGAAGGAAAAGAGACTACTTCAAGACATATAAACACCTTAGAGAGATAAAGTTAAGCAGATATGAATGCCTATTTCAGCAGAAGTAATAAAAATACAATACAAGGGTATTTTGGTAATTTTCCCCTTTTAAAACAGGCTAAGTAATTCCTTAAAGTGTCATGTAATAAGTAATAATCCTCATTTTAAATGGTTTATTTTATTCAAAAATGATATTTCTAGACTAGACAAATACCTTAGGGGCATTTTAGTAATTTAGCATCCGAGTGAACATTTAAATTATTTAATGAAGTTAAAAATTACATTTTTAACTACATAAGTAAGACATAAGATTACACCATGATTAAACTACTTTAAATTCACCATTGAGTATCTCATACACTCAGCATACCTGTTTTGGTGCACAGGTACACTTTATTAAGACCTACCTCGTAAAGCATGACAACAACAATTCAAAGGACATATTTGAAGACTTTGGGTGAGTTGATGTATTTTTGGATATCTATATACTTAGGTGGGAAATGGGTTGGAAAATGTATGTAATTAACTGATTATTACTTGTTGATGTAAATTTAATATTTCTATACATGTTCCTTAGTGACGAAATATGAATGTGTGATGTTAATATTGATGCAAGCCCAAGGCTTTATATTCTTATATAGTTTTATCTGTGGCTTGAGGCCTGAGTTTGTGGTGTGCTAGATGATGTTGATAGAATGGAATTGGGGGACCAGATAGGTCTAGGTGTTGTGAATATGTTATAAAAGTGTTTAACAAGATTATTTAAATTTTAGGGATAGGACTCAAGCAGTCATTTTGCTACCGAATTTTTAGGTAACACCTACCTCCATAATGACTAAGTAAGATGGATTCCAACCTAAATGGACCATGGAAACTAATGAAAGAGGTTTTAAAGTCAGAAGCCTGATTTAAACAGAAGTTGGTAAAAGTTAAGTTAATGACCATTAGGGAAATTTTAGGATGGGTGACAAGGTGGGAAGTGCAACGCTTATTGGATTTCTTTGGGAATCCAGTAGGGGGTGTCACATCATGGGACAAGACATACTCAAGGATGTAGAGAAGAAAGTGAAGATCATTAGGGATAGGTTAGAAGTAGCTTTTGATAAATAAAAGTTGTATGCCAATTTGAAAAGAAAATATATTTAGTACAAGGTGGGAGATAAAGTATTTCTTAAGGTTTCACCTTGGAAAAAGGTTCTGCAATTTTTAAAGAAGGGAAAATTAAGTCCTAGGTTTATTAGGCCATATGAAGTAATAAAACATATAAGACCAGTAGCCTATAAACTTGATTTACCTCCTAAACTTCAATAGATTCATGATGTTTTCCATGTATCCAAGCTTAAAAGATACAAATCAGACCCTACACATGTTCTATCAGTAGAAGAAGTGAAGATTAGTCCAGATCTATCTTATGAAGAAAAACCTGTAAGGATTTTGGATAGAGAGGTTAAAGAGCTTTAGAACAAGTGAGTACCTTTAGTGAAAGTTCTTTGGAAGCGCCATAGGATAAAAAAGGCTACATGGAAAATAAAAGCTCAAATGAGAGAGTAATATGCTCAATTGTTTGAGCTTTGTAATGTCGAGGATGACATTCCTTTTAAGAGGGAAAGAAATGTAAAGGTTAAAAATTCTCGGTGTTATAAATAGTACTTTTCGAGATCTAAATAGTGTTTACCGAGGTTAGATAACACTAATCTTACTAAATAAAAGTAATAATTATAACATAATTTTGGGTGAAATTTTAAGACAAAACGAAGTCATTTAGGTGGTTAAAAATGACAGTTAAGTTTTACAATAGTGTCAGATGAATAGTGACTTGGTTTTAGCTGAACCATAAAATATTCAAAAAATTGCTCAAAAAATTTTGGGATTAATACAACCTAATACTTAAAAATTCTAACTACCATGTTGGCACTGAAATTGGAATTTTTGGAGATCAAGAAGTATTTTTACTAAAATTAGGTAATCGTAAAATCTATATTTTCAATCAATTTTTTTGTATTTTTCAAGCACAAATTTTTGAAGGCATTTGAGGCTTGAATTATGGACAATTATAGCTCTTTTAAATGTCAGAAACAAGGCAAGAGAAACTAAAAAAAATTTACACATGGTATAAAAGGATTAATAAATGGTCAAAGGAGGAATAATTTCTTCCTCCTTTGCCCATTTGCAACTGATGACCACAAAAAGGAGATGAGCAATTTTTTTAGTCCCTCAAGCTCAATTTTTGCCCCATTTCTTCCATTTGAGACCTGAATATGAGCTTCATGACCTCTAGACACCGATTCCACCTTGATTCATGCAAAAAATCAATAGCTTGGCTTTATTTTATACTTCAATGAATAGTAACCCGAAAATTTTTTGGGTAAGATTTTTTGAATTCTTATATTTTATTCCATGTTCCTTAGGTAACCAAGGTCATGTACATGTGTTCAATTTGTCATTTTAGTGTCTGCATGATTTATTACGAATTTTTACATGTTGAAACTTTAATGTGCAGTTGAGGAAATTGACAAAACCAGATAAAAATGTAAGAGCAAGGTTTAAACAGTCCTTAGGACTGCATTTTGACTCTCTTGGTATGTGTAATTGACAAAAATTATATAGTTTTGATTATGCCCTAGTATTTCCATTATAACTAACATTTGTGTAATAAATGCATAATTAAGGCAATGATTAGAATTAATTGGGATTATTGTGATTAATGATGTGAATGATATATGCTAAGGTAAATTATGATGATAGAATGATGAAAAATGATTAATGTTAACATTAAGTGATATGTGGCCATGCATGTATGTGTATGTAAGTATGCATAATGCATGAAAAATGTGATATGTACATATGTATGGTGTTAATGTTTATGAGGACATAATGTATGATAATAAATGCATGAGATATATATATGGGACCTTTGATTATATTATGGCTAAAATGGCCATGAAATGATGAATGTGTGTATGTTTGTTTCCATATGCATGTATGTGTTACAAATGTGTGTCATATATGTTGTATGACCATAAATGGATACAAATGAGTGAATGGAGAAAAGGGTATACATGTAATGTATTGGAATGATGGAAATTAAGGTATAAAGCTTGATGGCTAAATGGCCTATTGATATGCATGTGAGTGTGTACTCTTGATTTTAAGCATATTATGGATATGTATGAATACATGGATATCAATGTGTATTAGTGATTGTGATAAGGTGTATAATGTGAAAGATTGCATGTGTATACATGTATGATAGGTTGGCCAAATGGCTTACATATATGTATTTGTGTGTGAGAGATACATAAAATGCATGTGTTAGATGATGTATGTCATAGTTTTAAGGTAATTATTGATGCACATGATAGCTTACCATGATGGTGAGGCTGAATGGCCATGGCATGTAAGTTTCTTTTTTATCTATGCTACAAATGTTGGTGTCTATGTATGTTTGTATGCATGGTAATAGTTAATGTGGTGAATTATGTTTGATGGGTTGACCATGTGACAATATAATCAACCGTAATGTGTTTAAGACATATTATGTGTATTTATAACATTAAAAAGAAGTAATGTGATAATGCATTTTTTATCAACTTAATACATGATATGGTGTATTAATAATGTATATTGAATTTATGTAGCAAATTATTTTGTCATGGTGTCTATGGCATGTTCAAGATGTATATTACATGTACGAAATGAGATGAGAGCATTTGTGGCATATGAATGACATAAATTGTGTATACAGTGATTGGATATGGCAAATAGATGTCATGAAATACATAATGCATTTAATATGAAAGCTTAATGATATAAGGAGTTCTTTAGCATATGCATGTAAAGACTCGATATATGGAATTATTATATGTCATGGCATGTCATAATAATGAAATAAGTTTTTAATCACACTATTTCTTAATTTAGTCGTTAGTTGGCTAAACCAATTTAATTAAAAGCAATATTAAACAATATTAATATGGTGAAACTAAAAATAATTGGTTAATAGCCCATACAAGTAAATAGCCTATTTGAATAGCTTAATCTGTTAGCTAAAAGTTATAGCAACTGCTAGGGTACTTTAATAGCTCTATAAACTTTTGGTTACGATACATGAACCTTCAAGTTAATTTTTATGTTCGGTCATATGGGTCTAATTCATTGATATTCGAATCTAATTTTTGACCTTCATGTTTTATGCATGTTGATAACTTGATTTATGTTCTGACCTTCAAGTTTGATACATGATGACCATAGGTTTATGATTTTCTAACCTTTAGGCCTGATGCGTGTGGGGCCTATGTGGTTTTTAGGGCCTAGTGGTCCACTAATACTCCATTATCCATAGTGTATATGTTTCGTGAGTTTAGGCTTAATAAATTGACCTTAATGAATAATAAACATGTTTATATGATGTATGACATGCTTTAATAATGTATGATTATTATGATGTAGTATGTACATGTCTTATTGCATTCTACTGTATTTATGCATGTTATGATTAATGTTGCATATCATGTAGGAATGTGAATGTTTATATTTCATATACATTAATATATGATGATAATTGGCAAATTTACACAAGTTATATCTATTACACCACTAAACTATTGCTTAATGCATTGTCTATTTTTGTGATGCATACGTAAGGTGACAATTTGAGCAAAAAGCCTTAGATTGCCAAGTTTCTAAGAGAGGTAGATACTTTTGGTATATTTTTGTATCTAAATTTTAGGATGTATATATATATAGCACTCATATGGTTGTATTTTGGGGGAATAGGGCCTAAACTAATGGTTTTCAATTATTTTAAAGTTGATTTCTTAACTTTGTTGTCTACAAGTTGAGATGATTATTGTATGTTTTGGGTTATTGTGTTGTTGATAGATTTAGGGTGATCAGAAGGATCACAAGGAATGAGAATGATGAGAAAAAGTTTGTAAAAGTGTTTTTGATATTACAGGTTACTATTTATATTTGGGATTGTGTCCTAATATAGTGGTTATGCTATTGGGTTTTAAACACGAAGAATTCCAAATATGGAAAGTAACTAGTTTTTAAAAAAAATTTTATAAAACTATATTTTTATAAGATAAATTTTTTCGTCAAGAATGATTTAATTAACCTTTAAAAAGAGGGTTAACATGTTAAGAGTTCAATAATGCATTTATGTGTGTATTGCTTAGTTGGGTTTGATGACCGGATGATGTCTAGACTAGGTAAGGGGTGTCACATAAAGAGTATAACACATGCTAGTCTATCCACATTAGTAATGCCCTATCTTGTTAATACTATGACTAGGGATAATTTTGGTATTTCACATTTGAATGCAATAATAATCTCACATCATGAACATTTCATGATTTCTTTTGAATACCTATGACTTTATTACATAGTTTAAGATCATGTCATACAAATGAATTAACATTAGCACTAGTGTAATAAGGAAGTGCCTTATATTAATATTTAATGTGCACACAAAATATCCTTATTACTTATGTGCTCTAGGGCATATAAGTAACAATATATTGATATATGGCACCTATTATTTCAATCTAAATGGCATAACTGTATAGCAATAAGTTCCCCATTCGATGGTAAAGGTGGTTTTTACCTTGTCTCCAATGGCCATAAAGATTTTATTGTATCCCGAGAAGCCATCAGCTAACGAATGCATGGCATGCAGAGTAGTGTTGTTTATCAGTATGTCAATATGTGAAGTAAGAAATAATCTTTAGGACATGCCTTATTTAAATCCCTATATTCTGCACACTTTCTTACTCGACCATCTTTTTAGGTACTTGTACTATATGGCCACCCAAGTGAGGAATTCCACCACATTTAGAGATTTAGCCCCTATTTGCCTCTTTACTTTATCCATGATTTTACTAGTCCATTTAGGTCTCATCCTTCGAAGCTTTTGTCTTATGGGTGTAGCATCAAGGTAAGTTGGGATATAATGTCAGGCTATATCTTGATCTATTTTGGGCATGTCATCATAAGACTAAGTGAACAAATTTTCATGTTTTCTCAAAATCTCTTCAATGGATTTTCTTTCTTTATTAGTTAAATCAGGCGTTAGCAATATGATTTTGGGGTTTTATTCATCCCCTAAGTTAAATTATATTGTATAGATAGAGTTAGTATTGAATATGCTTATTTGAGAATTATTATTACGTGTAGTGCCATCAGGTAAGATATCAAACAAGTAAGCAAAATTAGAGGAAACTTTATTGAATGAATCATCATCAAAACAATCTAATGCTAAAAGGAAATTATATAAAGTATTATCTACTACATTATCTAATATATTATCTACAATGTCTTAAGCAAAATCCTATATGGCAGTGATCACTTATTGAGTTAAAATTTCTTCAACCTTCAAATTTTCCATGGTTAAGTGCTTTATCTTTAAAATTTCCTCTTCATTACCCCTCAACTTCACCTTTGATAACACCCTTAACCTAATCCGGTCACTGGACCTGAATAGAGAGCACACACATAAGCATGTTATCCAAACTATTATAAAAACATGTTTATATTTATTCTTAATAAAATACTTTATTTATGAAAATATGAGTTAAAAAAAACTTTTTAAAACTTAATATAAAAACAAATTTTGGAATCCTCGTGTCGAAAATTCGATAACATAACGGCTATACTGAGATACTATCCCAAATATAAATAGTAGCCTGTGATGAAAACAAGCACTTTAATATCATTTCAAACTCAGTTCATAACTTTTGTGATCCTCCTTTATCACCCTAAACCATCAGACAACACAAATCTCAATCCTAATCACAGAAAGTGATATCATATAAGCTCAAGATAATTTAAAGAACTTAAATAAGTTTACAAAACCACAACTAGCCTCATATTTACATTACAACAGAGTTTAGGACCATAACTTAACATATCTATTATATGAGTGCTTTTTTTCTATACATTTCAAAATTTAGTATATACAACAAAACAATAAAAAATAGTCTTTATTGATTAGTTTTGATGTCCTAAGGTTTTAACTCAATTATTCTTCTTACCTATGCATTACAAAGAAAAAATGATGTGCTAACAGTTTAGTGGTGTAATTGAAATAATTTTTGCAATAATGCCATGCTATTATTGGACCTCATAATGCAAACATAAGTAAACATAGTTCACGATATGTATAATCCAATTCATATCATGTATATATGTTGTAACATGATAAACATAACATAAATCACATGCTAAATATGGAAAACACATTATACATACATTCTTAAACATACACACTATCCATGGTAAACCCATAATCCAATTCCAATAAGTTTATTTTATCATGCCTATATTAAAAGAACATGTATCCTATAGATAATAGGAGTGGACAGCTAATACAATGTCCAAGAACACAAAGGTCCATCTACCGATATGGATCTAATGATCAAACATAGCACGAGACCTAAAAGTCAAACATAACATGAGTCCAAGATAGAGCACAGCATGAGTCTAAGGACAAAACATAGCATGATGGCCATTATGACAATTTATTAACCTAAAGTTCATCTACCAATGTGTAAAACATAGCATAATAGCCATTACGACAATTTATAAACCTAATGTTCATCTAACAATATGTATCCAAAGATAAAAAATATAGGCTTACGGATCAGACATTCAATAGACCTGTAGACCAAACCAATATCAATGAAAGTACCAAAGTACCCTAGCAGTTGCTATAAAAATCCCTAATTGACTGGTCAACCTATCTATATTAGGTTATTACTTATATGGGTGATTAACCAATTTGTTTTAGTTACACAATCTTAATTAAGCTTAAAGTAGCTTATAATTACTTTGGTTTAGCCAACTAATGACTAAACAGCGAAATTGTGTTATTACTCTTATTTCCGTGATCAAGCTACTATTTCATGCAAAAATCACATATTAAGTCATACTTCATCATCATGTGCTCATGAATACATTATCAATATCTCAATACAATTTTCATAATCATTAACATAAATGTGATCATGTATCATCCATTACATGCTTAGCATAATGCACATCCATGCATAGATATCTCATAAGCCCATTAAGCTTCCATACACACATAAGCCATGTTCTTTACATCATACACCTGCATCACTTTAATTTCCACCCATCACTATGCACACAACCTTTATTTTATGCCATGTACACATCACACATGGACATGCATGCATAATGTTCTTTCGGCCTGCATACTAAAAGCATCATTTTCATATATTCATCATCACCTTCTCACTTTATGTAACATGCACAACCATATATAGTCACATGGCCATTTGGATCAAAGATAAAATACACATCCCATAAGCATTCTTCCATCATACAACATCATATCCTATGCTTGCAAGATAAAATTTATCAATTCACTTCAAGCCATAATAACTAATATGCATTATATGACATAAATACATACACACACACATATGGCCATTCCACCATTATACCAAAACCCATATTAACATGTATCAATCCAAATTAAAGGCAACAATTCATATCTATAGCATTTTAAAACATGATTTAAATGCTAATTGACATCATAGATAATCTTTTTTATATAAACATACATATTTAGATAATTAAACATATTAGGGCATTAATGAAATTGCATAAATTATATCGATTACACTTATTTCTTGGAGTCACAATACACCATGGGGCTCGACTACACCTTTCACTTCCATTTATCATGAGCCCTCTCAATTTTTGTAACTATCCATAATAGGCTCAATTTATAAAATCCGTACAAAATCAATAAAAGAGTAAAATGAGAAATTGAAAGCATAAACATAACTTTAATCACCTAGGGAACATAAAAAATGTCAAACATCGAAAAATCTTACCTGATCAATTTTGGCTTACTATTCATTGAGATGAAAAATTGATATTTTTCCTTAATTTCTTTTGAAATTCGTATGAACATCAAGGTATACGGGTTGTGAAGGTGCAAAATTAGGCCTCAAATAGAAGAAACAAGGCATAAATTGTAATAACCTAAAAATCTCGACTTTTATGAATAGTACTTTCTCAATATGAATAGTGTTCCCGTTACTTAGGATGCATTAAAGCTATCGGATGTAATTACTAATCTTAAAATAATTTTAGGCAATGTTTGAAATCAATCGGAGGTCATTTGGTTTGTTAAAAATGCACAGAGAGTTTTTATAACAATGTCACATGAGTAGTGACCTAGTTTTAGCTGAACCGTAAAATATTTTAAAAGTTGCTCAAAAAATAATGGGATTAATACAACCAAATACCCAAAAAATTCTAATGAGCCTATTGGTGCTAGAATTGGAATTTTTAGAGATTGAGAAGTATTTTTACTAAAATCGAGTAAAATTAAAAATTACCTTTTTAATTGATTTTTCACATTTTTTAAGCATAAATTTTTAAAGGTTATTAAGGTTTGAATTATATGATTTTTAGGGTCTCTTGAGTAACAAAAATGAGGTGAAGAAATGAAAAAAAAAATTGCAATAAAAGGGGTCAAAAGGTTGGTCAATAGAGGAATATTGTCATCTTCCTCTAATATCTAGCCGTGGATGCCTAAGAAAAGAAAAACACCATTTTTCTTCTTATTTTCTTATTTTTAGCTCATTTTTGCACATTCAAGCCTTTAATCTATACCTCAATAGCCTTTAGGCATCATTTTTACATTGAGAATTGTGAAAAATCAAAGGAAAAACTAGGTTTGTTGGTCAATAAATAATAACATGAAATTTTTTTGGGTATGATTTTTTGAAGTTTAACATTTTTCCTATAATCATTGGGTCCCATAGGTTGTGTCTATGTTTTCAATTTTTCATTTTGATGCCTCATTAATTTTATATGAATTTTCGTGAAACAAATCTATAATGAGCAGTTGAAAAAATGGACCAAACCCGAGATAAAGGAAAGAACAAGGTGTGAGTCGACCTCGAGAGTGCATTTTGACTCTTTTGGTATGTGTAATCAAATAATTTGCACGATTTTGGTTGTGTGTGGAATATTCCATAATTATGCCCTAAATGTAATAAATGCTATTAATGTGCAAAAATGCCTCATAAATGCTTATGATAAGTATTAAATGACGTTCATAAGATGTATAAATGCATGAAATTTGTAATGATTGATTGTGATAATGAAAATGAAGGATGTTAATTTATGAGCATGTAAGTATATGTATGTAAAAGTGTATATGGCATGTTAATTGATGGTATGTGCAAATGTATGGCATAAATTGAGTATGTAGACAAGTTTTTGTAATGAGTTTTGGATGTGTATATGCTAAGTGATTGGGAAAGCTTCATAGTCAAAATGGCCATGCGAGTGTGTGTGAGTTTATATTGGCTCATATTAGCATAAATATGTATGTGTGCATATTATATGTATAATGTGTATGAGAATTGATTTTAATTGATGATTAACAATATAAACATAGAAAGTAATAATT